>NNCF01137813.1:0-37721 GCA_002313205.1 Laupala kohalensis
CCAAGGTACGCTCTTCCGTGCCCTTCCACTCCTGGGGCCCTCCTTCCACTTCCAGGACCTCCTGAAGTGGTGCGAGCACACCTTCCGCGTAGAACATGGGTCCAAATCTATTTAGGAATCCGCTTCAAAACATTTCCGGATGTTTAATTTGGAAGTTAAACTTGATTTATTTGGGATTCGAAGCAAGAGCGGATCCCGGATCCACCCTACACAAAAATGTATTAAAAAATAAAACTTATGCCTAAAGCAAAGAAAATGTAGCGATCTTTTTCTTTTTGGTTTTATTGAAAAACATTTGTTTTGCATATTCCTGTATTGTACATCATAAACAATTTTGAAAATACTGTAGTTTATAATTTGAATTTTCTATCTGTTAGTACTTCATCAAGATTAAATATCCATAATAAATGTTTTATTACAGAGTTACTTCCTAGAATAAAAATTGTATTTAAATGTTTGTGATTTCCCATTATCCAATACCTAACCAAAAGTCTGGATCCACCCTTGGCTCGAAAACGGGGAAGTTTTCAACAATTTGCTTCAGAAGAACCACTCGGAAGAAAATCGAGGAATTGTCTCGAAATTTATCGATATCCCAATCAATGCGTTTCTCTGAGAGATCGCGGAATTACCTCCTTGGGTGAGCGTATAGTACTAGTCTCAATAGTTAACTGACGAAAACATTTTAAAAATATTTTTGTAACCAAGGTGGTAATACAGTGGAAACGAATAGGGTCGAGTTTTAGTCACAACTTGCCCTCCGAATTCATGATGTATGCGGTTCTCGTTTTTCTTCCTCGACGTGTTACATGCTCAAATACGATGTCAATGTATGGATTAGAATTGAAACATCTCTTGCAAATAGTTTCTAAAATTTCAGTAATTTATCAACTTTATATTTTTCTCAATAATCTAAATATTGAATTTTTACATGGCATGCGTGTTCATTCATTATTGTATGAAATATGAAAATAAATGCCACAGAATTTTGTCTGTGCGCTATGGATTAGAGAATGTGTGTTTCAGTGTGTGAGTGCGCGCATTTATAGAAATAGAGATAAATGCGCACGATTTTAACTACGTCGATGTTTTTTTTTCCTTATTGACCTTAGAGGTTTGAACTACAATAAATAAAATTCAGTCGTGAGGCATGGAAACGAAATTTTAAATCTTATAAAGCATCACCTTTGAAAAATCATCGTGTCAACTTGTCTGTCCCTGTCCTTTTCGATGCGTTCAGGGACGTGACTGAACTGTTCCACAAAAAACATCCCCTCTCGCACCCATTCGAAAACTAGTAGTGTTAAGTGCTTCTCCTTTCGATTATGATGTCTAGCTTTCTCCTCTTCATTGAATTCTTCTCTCTAATGTCTCTCTTTGAGAAAGACACTGTCTATTATGAATTTCGTTTTATTTTTGTTTTGCTGTGGATCGACACTGTAAAGCATCTCCGTCATGAGCATAGCCAAAGTGTAAGATAAGGGCTAACTATCTCAACAGAATAGATCAAATTTGATTATTTTCTTCATATTTTACCTCTGAACATTGATTAGACTTAGACAATTATTCTTCTGGGGTTTTTATTTTTTTAACTTTTAATTTTGAGGTATGACTTTTAGATAATTTTTAATATGTGTCATATTAAAAATTTCATCAAAACAAAAATTATTGCATTAAATAAATGCATTAAATTAATAAAATTGCTTATGCTTTCGACTTCAGTATACATAAAAGAATAGATTTTGAGCTATAAACCGTTAAAAAAAACAATTTTTCTAACTTGCAAATCATTCGGTCCCTTTATTTTGACCTTCT
Source organism: Laupala kohalensis (assembly GCA_002313205.1). Taxonomy (NCBI): domain Eukaryota; kingdom Metazoa; phylum Arthropoda; class Insecta; order Orthoptera; family Trigonidiidae; genus Laupala; species Laupala kohalensis. The sequence continues at coordinate 1,816 of NNCF01137813.1, forward strand.
TTGGGTCACGTTATTTTACTCGACTATTCCTCCTGATAGCCACCCACATTGTTCTTCATAAGCTTGACGGATGAAAGTTACGGACGTCCGAAAATTAAAATGTTGATAAATTATTTTTGATCCTTCTCTTTATTTCAAATTCCTGCCTATTAAAAAACGTTTTTCATTTTATTTTATGGCGCGAAATATAAATTAAGAATTACTCGTAGGACACGGAATAAGAAATCACTTGTATTTGATCTCCCTCCTTTATATCGCGCGCACACATACTTTGACTACGCTCTACTTCCTTCACAGCAGAAAACAATATATTTCATCTTTATTTCCTCTTACTAGGTAAGAAGTGTTACTCTCGTTAATGAAAACTTCCATTAACAAAACCTGATGTATTGATTACGTAATACGAGTGAGCAATACAGATGTGAATAAAATTTAAAAAAAGCACACGATAACAAATTTACAGAGGTGTCACCGAATAATTATATTACTGGAAAATTGATAAACAATAAAACCAAGATGGTTTTTCCTCTCATAATATCAAATTGAAAATTGACCTGTAACTCTTGCTAGTAAGTTTAGCGGAAGTTTAGTCGGCATTTCATGAGACGTGCTGTGATTAGCAAGGCAAGGACAAATCAAATTCCTGATCGTTGCTGGGGCCGGTATTACATGGTCATATTTATGATCAAATATATGATCATAGTTGAACTATGATCGAGACTTGTGCATTACACAGTCATATTTTTGATCATAGATATGACATAGAAATATGACCGTGTAATACCGACTTTATCAAGGTGGGACAGGACAGGAATATGATTGGCGTACACAACACAATTCCCTCCGCCTTCTGGTTTTGGCTGTACATACGTACATGTGCTATTTAGAGGAAAGCGCTGTTATAACCCAGGGATTAGATGAATAAGAGATTAATTACAATTCCAGTGTACGTCAGTAGTAGTCATTTATGTAGGCAGTGTACGTAGCCATCTATGTAAGAGTCATTTATGTAGCCAGTGAGGATCTCGGGGTACCCGGTCCCCTCATGGAAGTTTTCATAAATTATAATGAAAGTACTATATTTGTATAAAATATAGTTAAGTGATAATAATTTTATTATTTAACAATGTAAATCAAACATCTGGACAATTACTTTAAGGACAAATAACTTCGAAGTTAACATAAATTAATCTTTGGTGAGAAGTCTGGACACCCCCGGAAATAAATGTCTGTCTGTGAGCCTGGATGTAGGATGTTGAGAAAAACACTGTACGGTTTTTAGGTACGAGTGTAGGCCGAGGGTAGATTTTACACGACGAGTTTTATTTTTTAACATTGTAAAAATGTATAATTTTAAAGCCTTAATTTATGTTAATCCGATCGAAAGTAATCCAAAATAGGTAAAAATGACTCCGAGAATAAGGAAAGAGAATGTCATTCTGCATAATGTTATGTCGACCTTCAACACCAGAACAACTCAGTTTTGTTTAGGTTGAAAAGGATCTAAATAAATCCTTATGTAGATTGCAAAGTATTTCAGAAGTGAAACTAGTGACATAAATAGAATTTTACTGGGGATTATTAACATAAACAACGATATTATTTACATAAATAAGACTCTGTGGGACGCGATTTGAAGATTTCAGCGACCGCTTCCCCTTCCTTGGCAGTTCACTTCGCGATGAGAGAAGCGCGCGTAGTTCAAACAAAATATATGTGCTGCGAGCGCTCAGTCAAATTATGCTTGGTTGTGTGTTGCTAAAGGCAGTGTTTTCAGAAGAAAATGTATTGAATAAACTGCACAGGGCAACGTTTTCAGTCATTTCTGCTTCAATGCGGCTAAAAAAACGATCTGCTGCGTATTTGCTCATTGAAATAGAGAGAGCTTATGTCATGCAACACACTAAACACACAACTTGATAATTGGTAACGAAAATGTAATATTGAGGAAGAACGTCAAATAATTTATTTTGGTGGCGTTTTGCTTTGCGTTGCAGATTTATTCAGGTGTTTTGTGCAATTTTGCAATGCAAGCGGGGTGGCGAAGATTAACAACATAATGTGGTGGAAGAGATTACAGTTTGCCACACTAATATCCCGTATCCTTTCAAGCTTTTAAATTCACTCTGAAATATTTCGATAAGTCGAATACATTAATATGGCATAAATTTTGTTTTAAGCAATATCAAATTTGGTGATAATATTGAAATATTTCTGGGTGAAATCCATTTTGATGTGTCCTCATTCCCGTCATTATTTGACCCAATTTTCTGTCCTAAGGTTTAATCACTTTATTAGTGTTCTAATTGAATTTTTGTGTTTCCTGTGATTTCTGTTCCCGCGTTGGCTTGAAGGTCGCCACATGGTTCAGGGTAGGTAAACTATACCCTTATTTGGTGGCATGTTGGCATGCCTGCCTGCTTCTATGCCTGATGCTACGACTAAAAAGTTGGCAAGCATGCCACATCTATCTCTTCTCGTTCATTGTATTTTCAGAATAATCTAACACTAATGATCTTATGTTTATTTGTGTTACATAATATATCCCTATTCAACCTATTACTCTATTTCCCTTGAAACTCTTTTGAATAGTACTTTCCTTCTTACCCTTTTTTAAAGATCGTTTAATATTTTATATCTTCCCTTTTACTAACCTTCGCCGAGTATTGTATTATATACGGGTTGTAAATAACATATTCTTTGTCAATTAGATCTTATTTTTCTTCGGGGTTCAGCCTGAAAGTTTCGACATATTTTTTTCGTTACACAAAGAGTTGTCGCTTATTTCATGGCCCAGTATAACTCATTTTATTGGATGGAAAAAATTACTCTTTATTCTTCAAACACACATAATCTCTAGCAGCTAATATTGAATAAATATGGGATAATATGGGCGACGGGTCTGGGGATCGAACCCGGTATTCCAGGTCGTCACGTATGCTGGTGCGTTACCACAACGTTATCCCGATTATTCTAGAATCCACCCACCATAGTCATTCAGCTTGCGTTAACCCACAGAGGGTAACTTGCATTAATCTAAGGGGATATCATACGAGGTTGTTTCAGTTGAGACGATCCCCATTGGGAATACTTGGTTGTGGGTTGAGTATTAAATTCAGTGTCTGTATGAGATCTCCTCTGAGGTTTGTGGGTTAACACAAGTTGAATGACTATGATACACTGCTTTTAGGAACGAATGGGATAGTGTAGTGGTAACGCACGTGTGCGTGAAGCTGGAGGTCCAGGGTACGATCTCCGACTCCGTCTCCCTTTTTTTCAGTATAACATCTTCAATCTTTCTTTTTCTTTTAATGTGTTTTGCAAAACGTAATATTTTTTAATGTAACGTTTTGCAAAACGTAATAATCTTTAATGTAACACTCTGCAACGATAACGATTTTATTAAATAATTATCAAAGCTTCCTTAGCATTTCAGCAGGTTTGGATTCAATATTACGACAACATATTCAATTGAATTCAACACATTCAATATTACGACTATTCACTTATGGTGAATACTTGGAAGTGAATATTTGATTTTCGGACGGGACGAGGATTTTAAAGCACTTAGGCGAAAATTTTCTGAGTTGACCAGGCACTTTATAAAAATAGGAAGTACTAACAAAAATGTTGAGAACAATAAAGCACTTATATAATATTAATTGCTAGTATTTGTTACTACACGTGTTTCGATTATTCAGTGTCATTCCTCGATCTCATAAAAACAGACGAAGCGACTGATGTAAGAGATATTCAGACTCGTGATGTTAGTGACATTCAGTTTATGTATTCGAAAATGGTTGTTTGAGCCATTTGAAAGGGACTGTTCATCCAATTTCAATGTATCAAGTTCTCTACTTCCACCGCGAACTTGTTTCGTACATCTGACGCTGTAGATGTCTCTGCCATCTGTTGGCAGCTTACGAATTCAACATTGTCTTCAGTTTCGTATTGACGAGGATAGAGAGTGCTACAAGCACGATTTATTGTGTAATGGTGCAATTTATTACTTGGTTTAGTAATTAAGATCGCCATTTTCATTTTATGTACCAGTACCAATAATCATTATACCCTTACAACAATTGATTTCCTGTATTTTTAATTAATCAAATCTCAATATTGACACGTCCCAATACAGAAATCTGTTGCAATACTGCGTTATGTTTTCCCGCAGAAAATCTTTTGAGACTCATATTTGTTTAGAAAATTTATAATTTTTTCAAATGATTGACTATATTTTTAGGTTGTTAACTGCGAAAGCGCTAAATTACAAACTTATTTTAATATTTTATTTTTAATTGGGGCTCTAGGGCTCGCCAACGTCTATGTCATTAGAGCGCTTGCTTTTAATATTACTATGTATTTTATGTATGACAAAAACTTTGTCTTTCAGTTATGATACACATAAGTGCAATAGAGGACGTACAGGTATCTTTTAACACGAATGTTAGCTTCAATTTGCATTTTCGGTATCTTTTTACTTACACATATTTGGAAAAGTCATCCTTTATTTTAGAGATACTAATAAACGAGACTAATAATATCTACTATGAGTTTTAATTCATAATGAGACAGAAGAAAAACACCTCTTTCTGTGATCTTCATTAAATTGCGATTCTTTATTCAGCGGGGAATGTAATTTAACTTTCAGTATTACATCTGAGGAACCAATACCGGACAGCTACTTGACGTTAGGCCGCAGTTACCATACACGTAGAATTTATTTATTTTTATTTTCAGAAATAATCAATTTTTTCTACCTACCATTAATACCATCTCTTCTATCATCTTTGTGACCTAACTTTCCAAAACATTTCCGTGATACTTAATCTCTCCTTGTCATATTTTTTTCATTCCTCGTACACTTTGTTTTCTCGAATTGCTTTTCTTCACCATTATCCCTTTACGCGTTTCCGTTTTCGTTCTGTACATTGATTCCAAAACTTTCTAATCATCTGTCGTTTTTTATATTCCTCGATCGCGGTATTCTTTGACTTTCACCGACCCATTCCGTTTATCATATTAAACCCATACAACAGGTGCCATACATTGATGACGTATCGTCTCTTAATGCCCTCGGACAAAAGAGCTCAGCAATCGACGGCCATTTCGTTCGCATGTCCGAGGGCGTCGTCTCTGATGAAACAGACTCTACCTGCGAGTTGCCAACGGGCTAAAGATCTCGCCGGCTGCTCTCCAGCCGCCACCACTCGTTGCATAGCAACCCCAGCGTTGTCTGTGACGCAGCCACCGATGCCGTGTTGGAGACCGGTTCTTGAAGGAACGAGTGGGAGCAACGGCCTAACCTCCCTCCCGCACCGCTCCATCGCAATGCCCTCAACTCCCAATTCCCTCTCTCTCTTTCCCATAGGTCTTCCAGATCACTTCATCTTTTCCAGTCACATCGCCCAACCTTTTTTCTATACTTCTGTTTCATTCTCCTTCTTTCCAATCTAGTTCCTCTCTTGAGTCTATGTCCATCTCATCCTCAATTATAGTATTTGTTCTTGTGTCATCTTGGCTTTGCATCCTTTCCTTTTCTTTTGAATCGTATCTCCCTTCGAATCGAAGTAAATTAATAAAAATAATTGAGGATTAATGACTTAGTTCTTTTCATATCAGTAGGATTGTTTAATCCTACAAGGTTAACTTTTGGACAGCACATCAAAATTGTATTGATTTAAGTCATTGAAGTGCTTGAACGTGTTTGATAAATTTATTAAAATGTATTGCATTTCGAGAAATTGCCTCGTCGAGTAATGGAACTTTATTTTAAGATCGTATCACATAAAGCTTACTGCAGTTGAATTTCCTCATATCAAGTGATTTTCTTCTCTCGGAGTTCCAACATTTATTTGTGAATCACTTCATAGAAAAGGTGTGACGTACTTTACTCCAGAGAAATTCACTTCTACTGACCAATCATGTTTTCAGAAGTTACGAAACACGAAAGGAAAAGAAATCGACGGCAGCGTAGGAGTTACTTGCATCCTAAAAAATCTGGAAAGCAAATACATATCCCTTTGAATAACAAATTAAAATTAGAAAATAATGATGAAATTGATGTCTCGTACTAGTCACAGAATTAATGTATTGTTGCGAGCCTGAAATAGCAACGAAACATTCATCGTAAATTAAGACTCGCAAAGGAAGCTGATGAAGTTACGCTACCACTGAAGAGCGAGCAGATTCAGACCGTCCGTATCCGATTTTCTTTTTCCAGTCAGCGCGCGTCGACTTGTGTTTTCTTCGCTCCGGCGGCGGAGTTGGTCGCGGAGACGACGCAGCATTCGGCTTGTGTCGTCTCCGCAGAATTCTTTCTTCTTCGGCGGTAACGCGAACGAATGAGGCGTCATTGCACAGGTGCGCTGCCGCTGCCACCGCTCGATCGCTTCGACGGACGGACAGACCGACCGACCGACCGGCCGACAGACCGACCGACCGGCGGCGGATGGAGCGTCGCTTGACCTTCAGCGGCTAAAACGACGGCAGGCGTTCGTCGTCTGGACGCGACTGCGCGTGTCCTCCCACTCTCCCAATCTTCCTCGCCTCTATTCCCAGCGATGGGCGCAGTCTTATGGTGCGTGAACTCATAACAATCGAATGTGGAACGAGAACTAACCCTGGGAACGTTGAAACAAAAGCTTGAGAACGGATTCTCTTGCTTTAGTTGGCGGTTCAAGAGAGAGCTTCGAGTCAACACGATGGTTCGTTGATCGGAAAAAAAAATCTGCTAAGTGTCTTTCGCGAAACTTGATGCCCGAAGTTTGACCCTCGACGGTGTTGTGAGCGCGTACGTACATGAACGAGTGGACTCGGCCGTTGCCGCGGGCCTGTCGTGTGCACGATGTCTGCTTGCGGCCGAGATAGGAGCATTCCCGTGGACCATGGTGAAGCTCTGCGCGGCTCCTACGTGGCCGACCGTCGCGCGGTCGGAAGGTGTATTAGTGTATGTTCAATAGGTGACGGTTCACTGTGACGGCAATCGTATTGTGAATTGATAGGGCGTGTTTGTCATTCAGATTGGTAAAAGTTACGAGGCATTATTTGTGCTAGTGCTTTTGAAAGTAGTATCTACCTGGGATTCATCTGTCGCACCTTCTGGCCGCTCAGAATTATAGGTACTAATTTTTTTATTTTTAAGTAGTTCCAATTTTGGTTGTAAAGAAATCTGAATACTTGACAACCGTCTTAAATTTGCGTTTCTATATTCTGCTTCAGCACATTGATAATAATGACTTACAATATTATATATGTATGATAAAATTCATAAGTCGTATTTCAAAAATAATGTGACAATCTTTTTTTTACATGAATATTTAGTACTTTGGAGGCCGTTATAACAAAAAGTATTTATTACATATACTTATGGAATGATTTTTGTATCATTATTTAATTTTGAAATATGCTGAGGAATATTGTCCATTTTGTAATTTCATAATATTTGTTTTACTATCATCATTTTCAGTTAAATCCTTTATTGAATTGAAAAAGAAAAAGAAAATCTCATATCTTGAACATAGTTGTTTTCTATGAAAAATGATTCATGAAATGCAAAAGAAGGAACATCTTTATGTAAAATAATTTTTATTTTGTTCATACATTTGTATTAGGAGTGATACAGATGGTAAAAGTGAAAGTTAGCGGTAAACACACAGAATGAAAATTTTACTTGGGGTTAAATTAGAGTGTAATGGGGTTGTCACAGTACCACTGTAATCACTGTAAATCAGTTTCCAAAAATCTAAATTTTTGTGTCTGTAAATAAATTGATATCATCTTTTTGTTAGTAATGTATCTTAAATTACCATTAAGAATTTCAGCTATATTTTGATTGCTTCTCTTATTTCAATGAATGCATTGGTTTTACTATAAATGTTTCCAATGAATACCTTCGTCCATTATCTCATCGTGGCCAGGGTTTTGCTCCGGTTTTTTTCTGGGTAGAGGCAGATTTCTTATACAGGTTCTCTAGGCTTTGTCTAGGGGCATGTTTATTGCAACAATAAATTGTGAATTTAGTGTTATTTCAATTATGATTTTTAAATAATATACTCAGAATAATCTATAGTTTGATAATAATTTGTACATGTAAAATAAATTTTTTGTTTTAAACTACAAACATATTGATATTTTATTAGTATTATAACTCGTAGCTAACTTTTTATTTTATCTAGGAATTTTTGCTTAAATTTTTGAATCCGCCTCTGCCTTTGGGCCCTTGATTTGAATTGATGGATGGTCCCTTGCTTGCTTCTGGAGAGTAAATTAGTTTATTGTCCTCCACGTGGTCATACACAGTTTGTACTGCTCTTTCGACAATAAATTTATTTATTTATTTATTTATTTATTCAATAGTTCCAGTTTGTCATTTGATTGTTATTGCTGGAAAAGTGAATTTTGGGAAGTAATCTATAGAAATGCATTGTTGTCAATGCAATGAATCTCTGTACCAAATTATATAAGTAGTTAGAGCTAGGTATTTATGAGAAATTTTCTCACAGTACAGTTACCATCAAGTTTTAATTTTTAGAGTTTGACGGAATGAATGATGACTTACAAAGGAAGGGTTCTCAAAATAATCCAATCAATGAATTTTTTATTGGATGAGTGAATTGTGTTAAGTTTACCTGTTGAAGTGTCTTTACGTAGGATTCTTTACCTTCTTGATATAAAATTCTTTAAATTCTATTTCTGTATTATTGAGCTATTTCTGAATTGCATGTTCTATTCTGTTTTGTGGAAAATTATGCATGAATCTATGTATTCCTGTGATTATCTGATTAGTAGTACATTGTGGTAAGCCTGGTTTGAATTCTTCATCACTTATATTATTTGATCAGATTTTGAAGTCGTGTGTGAAAATAATCTATGTAGATTTTGTAGATAATATATAGTACTCTTATGAATTATTCTTTTCCTTTTTGCCAATAAGTAAATTTCTATTATCTTGAATTAGAAGTAAAATCATAGGTTCTTCTCAATATAAAATTTCCTTCGGGTCTTTTTTTCCTTAAATTGAGAATGTTGTCTTGAGAAAGTATTGATTATTTGCAGGAGTTAAAGGAAAGTTTCAACTATGGACTGTTCTGTCCTCCTGTTAATGGAAAAGCAGGAAAATTTTTGGATGAAGAGCGTCGCTTGGGAGATTATCCCTTCAGTGGTCCTGTGGGGTATCTTGAAGTACGAATCAATAACATGTTACCAAATTTATGTTTGTTAAATTCTGTAAACTTGAGATATGATGTTTTAATTTTTCTTCAGCTCAAGTATAAGAGAAGAGTGTACAAAATGCTTAATATGGATGAGAAACAGTTAAAAGCTCTTCATACTAGAGCAAACTTGCGACGCCTTTTGGATTATGTTTCCAATGGTCAGGTAGAGAAAATAACTAAGATGTGCTCAAAGGGGTTGGATCCCAATTTCCATGATCAAGAAACAGGGGGTAAGTTTATTTTAATTTTAAATATTTGTTCACATATTACATTGCTCTCTAAAACTTTTGTAGAACTGATGATGGAATTATAATCATGAAAATTTATTTCATATTATTAGTTATTCGTATTAACAACAGTGGTGTAGTAGTCCCACCATTCTGTTGAGTAGGAGGGAGATAGATCAATTCCCTATTCGGTAAAACTGAGTGAGGTTTTCAATTGGGGTTTTCCTCTTGTACTTCAGAACAATGTCGATTCAGTACCTTAATTTTCCCAGCTACCCAACATTTCTCCTTCTCAATTCCTTCACCTAATGTATGATTGGGTGAAAGAGCAGGACTAAACCTTGCTATGAATCGTTAAGAAAAAAAAACAAAAAACAATAATAATAAACCCAAGATTTGGCAAAGTTTGAGGAGCCTGCAAGCCAAGGGAGCACAATTGTGTGCGTCAGCACACTACTTAATATTTCAGCATAAAATAATTTGCAAATTTTAATAATAATTTGGTTGGTTGATTAATATCTTTTCTTTGTGGAATGACTTACTGTATGAACAAAGAAGCAATATTTTGACAGACATTTTATTATTACTCTTATCATTATGCCCATAAATAATGTTTCACCAAAATTTTCTTCTTTTGTTAGACCCAGAATGCCTTTACACATTTCCAGGCAAAATTGTGAACAATAATGTTTAATGAACCATTTATAAAAGAATAATAAATTGGTTCAACAGTATTATTGTTAAATTCTTAACAGTAATTACTTCTAGAGAATTGTAGCACAAAGGTTTTATTAAATTACTTTAAATTTTTTTGATTTTAGTTTTCTGTTTCAGATTTTATTAGTTATTTGCTTTTGCTATTAATAAGCTTATAGTTGCATGCACTACAATTTTTGCCCAGGGCTAGTGTCAGTTTTTGAGAGACAAGAATGTTTTGTTATATTGCAAACTAACTACTTGTATAAATAAATACATAAATAAATAGTTAATTGTGTCAAAAATTCCTCCCCAGGAAACTAGACATTTCATAAAGTGTATCGAGATTTAAAAGAAAAAAGAAACTTAATATTCAGAGTAAGCGAAGATGTCAGTAAGCTACTTTTCTTAATGATAATTTTTTTGTGAACGAGAGTAAGTTTAGATAATAAAATTTTGTTGAATCACTTTATACTTCTACTTTTATGATTCTATATTTCTCAAAAAAAGAACTATTTTAACACTATCTAATTTCATTTTCAGAAACACCTCTTACTCTGGCTACTGGGATAAAGAAACCAAGTAAAGTGCTTATTGCTCTGGTGAATGGGGGGGCATTGTTAGATTATCGCACAAAGGATGGGTCAACTGCTATGCACCGTGCCGTGGAACGTAACAGTCTGGAGGCTGTAACAACTCTTTTGGAATTAGGAGCATCTCCTAATTATAAGGATGGGAAAGGCTTAACCCCACTTTACTTAGCTGTAACATGTCGGACTGATCCTCTACTCTGTGAAGGTCTCCTTCATGACAGAGCTGTAATAGGAGCCCAGGATCTTCAAGGCTGGCAGGAAGTGCACCAGGCAAGGCTTATTGATTATTTTCTCAGATAGTGTATGCTTTTTGTAAGCAATTTGTGTTGTGTTGTACACCTTGTTGAAATGATTGTAATATATTTATGAAGGATGTTCTTATGACAAATGGTTATTGTTAAGAGATATTATTTTACTCATGATCCTTACTGAATTTACCTTACTTCTAAATGGCAATAATCTTCTGTCAAACTTCATGCTGAATTGGGATACATCTTAACAAGGCAAAAGAAAAAGTTTGCAAATGTTTGTTCTTTCTGATCTCCAGAGAAAATACGTATATGCCGAGTCAGATAAATAGTTTAGATGGTCCTGGATTATATCCTTTCTCCTGGTATTGAAGGAGAAGGAAAGAAAGCTATTTTACATAATAAATGATTTTATCAGATGATGCATTTAAATAATACTTTAATCATTTGAATCAATTGCATGTGGGGAGTGGGGAATCCAAAATATAGCTCTAAACTAGGGAGAAACTAAAAAAGCATTCTGGAAAAAATTTCAATTTTTATGGTGAAATAAAATTTTGTTCACTGTTTGATGTTTTAGTTGTTTTTCTCTCTCTCAATATTAGAGCTTTGCTATATTATAAGAATGCTATTTGCGATATTCAATTAATCATATTAAACTGAATGTCTTCTCCCTGTTGTATTCTGTATCAACAAATAATTCTTGTTAATTTTACCTGGAAATAAAACTATGAATTTCGTTAAAATATTGATAATGATAGATGTAGGTTCTTGTCTACAAAAATTATTGTTCAGTATACCATTGTATATTTAGAGTAAAAGCTATCCACCATGGTTATAACCAAAACTTTAACCTTATTATTAATTAAAATATTATTTCATTGTAGGCTTGTCGGAATGGGCTGGTCCAACATTTGGAACATCTTCTCTTCTACGGAGCAGATATGAATGCTCGTAATGCTTCTGGAAATACACCTCTCCACGTGTGTGCAGTGAACAGCCAAGAATCCTGTGCTCGTCTCCTGTTGTTTCGAGGATGTGATAAAGATGCCTTGAATTATGCAAATCAAACACCTTATCAAGTAGCAGTAATTGCTGGTAATCTAGAGCTGGCTGATGTGATTCAGCAACACCGAGCTGAAAATGTTGGTGAGTGAGAAAGTGAAAGTAAATTATGAATTTTGCTTGTTGTGCTTGTGACCTATTCAGTGTGGCATGTGTAGAAGTGGAATGATATTGTTTTGGATGTTAAATCACTATTCCATTTCATAGATCCATAGAAATAATTTACCTGACTGAATAAATTCTAACTCAATTTAGTTGCTGAATATCATACATGGATACAAAAAATGGTGCTTGTTGGCTTGCTGGGTGTTGTATGCAATGCTTAGTTCCCCCAACATTATGCTTGCAATTAATTATATTGTATGTTTTGGGTTAAACTAGGTGGTGATGGTTGTTTTTAAGTGTAGGAGTACAGTATCACTACAGTTAATGTTTGTGTTGATTAATATTGTTGTGAATGTTTCAAAATTAATTCAGTGCAAACTACTTCCCTTAACCTCTCCTCATCCTTAAAAATGTTTATTAATTATAAATGATCTAATGAACTTGATTCAAAAATATAATTAAACTTGCTAAAATTTCACATTAATACATAGATTATTCAACCATTATTATAATTGAGTTTCATGTTCACAATTTCTTGTCCTCATCGTAAATGCCTTCTTTAGAGGTCAAACTGTTAAGAATTATTTTCATTTTGTAAAAATGAGACGTTAAATTTATTCCATTTGAAATTTTCCTTTTTTCCTAATATTATTCCTTGGTTTGTAAGACATACGAAATTGTTTCAGTTCTTTGTGAAGCAACAATATTCTTGAAAACTCCTTCTTTTAATTACACATTCTCGTCATAGCTTCAGTATATATTTATTGCTTTTTTGTTATGTTACAAAGTTGTGATCATTATGCTTTTGTTTTCAGTAGTAAGTTTTTCATAGACTTAGCTCGAAGAGGGGGCCCCAGAATTATCATAGCCTTGTTTAGGAAGAAAAGCTCAAATAACCTCACTAATTCTTTTTGTTCCCCACCATTATTTTGTATCATAGATAAGCTTCAGGACAGTGACCTTCAAATTAAAATTTTCACAAGAATATTTCTTGTTGATTCCATATATTCATATATTTATTATTAATGTCCATATATTGTCTCGAGTTTTTCTTCCATATTCCTTTTTACCAATGGTACATGTGGAGGAAGAATGTTAATTTTGCTTTCCTTCTGAGCTTCGTGTGAATTATATTGCGATACTCCTATTGTATAATTGACCTAGTGCTTTCTTTCCTCTCAAACAACCTAAAATTTATTCCATGACAAGGGTAAGCATGATGCTGTGTGTCACGTACAACACATATGCTTCGTTGTGTTACAACTTTTAGAAGATTTGTGTAGAAATTAATTGCAAGGAAAGAAATGATTAAATTTGAAGAATGTACGTAATGAAATTTGGTATTAGGTATACTTGCAATATAATAAGACAAAATTCGTGCTTTATATTGACACAACAGTGGATGTTTTGCCTTGTATGATATAGATTTCTTACCATTGTTAAACCCTGGGGCTCCTTCTTCTGGGGCTTGACTATGTCATTGGTGTTCGCAGTCCCGTTCCGAGAACCCCCACGATACAACCCCCGGCGTCGGATGGGTGGGGGGGCACAGCACCCTTCCTCGCTGGCCAGGACTCCCTTGGACTCCCTGGGTTTGGAGTTGCCCCCCTCCCCATCCCCTTCGAACCGCTCGCTGCCCCCCTTCAGCTCAGCATCTTCAAGCCTAAGTGAGACAAGCAGTGGATCCACACAACCCAGCGCAGAGGACAGTGCCAGTTACGTAACAGGTAGGGGCAGCCTCATCACAACCATCACCACCATGCTGCCCCAACCCAGCACTGTGTCCATGGTTGTAGCTTTACAAGTTTCTCGATGCAGTAAACTTTTCCCCTAAGAATGAAAGTTCCTGGAAATGTATTGTGTTTCTAATTTGAAAATGATATAATATCTTTTGCAATTGTAATTGGATTGAGAAAATAACTTGACATTATTCTCAAAGTATAACCTAAATCAAAATTATATTCTTAGATTTCTTTAATGTGTGAGTTTACTGCATCTCTGGTATTTGCTTCAATAACAGCCATTAAAGAATCACATTATAAAACAGTTTGTCTTAATGTGTTTGATGTAAAATTTCTTTGCATGAGAGGTTTTGTCTCTCACTTAATGTTTGGAATGTTTAATTTTTATAATTTCCCATGTTTTCTTGAATTTTTTTTGCCTATTTCTCTCTTTATTTCTATTAAATGTTCCTAAATTTCTAAATACATACATTTATATTTTTTCCAAAATCCATTAAAATGTAATGATGTTAATTTCATTAATTGAACCCAGGTTGATGTATGTGTAACTTTGATATTTATATACAAGTTTTTTTTTCTTTTTCACTCCCCACTAAATGTCATTATCTTGTAATCATGAAAATTATTGATGTTATTTGTGCATGGTGCTGTTTTGAGCAAATACATTCCACAAAGGGGCTATTGGTGCTATGAACTGCATAGTAGCAACTATTCATTTTCCTAATTACTTCATATTAATTTTAACTAAAAAAAAATATTTAAAGAGAAGTTTGTATTTTGCATCTTGTTCTAGAAATTCTTGTTCCATTTATTGTAAAGTTTTGAATATGTTGCTTTTTTTGCATCCTTGCTAAATTAAAATTAATAAGCTTATAGGTAGAGTATTCCTTTGCAATATACTTGTTGATTTTCCATAGATGAACAGGGAAAAAAGTAGTGTCGTGTTAGCTGTACACACCTTAGTGTACATAGTGGAAAATCTCTATGTCTATGTATTTTTTTTATTCAGATAAAAGTTTGGGTGATACTAGTGATATCATCAGTGACAGCTCAGGTGTTGGTACATCAAATAGTGACACTACCACTAGTAGCTGTGTATTGCTCCCTGGAACAACTGTAGTTTGTGTAGAAAACTACTCTTCAGGTCTACCAGGGCACATGTGCATTACTCAAGGAGATGTACTCGAAGGTAAGTGGCTTGCATTTCTTAATCTGCATCTCTTTGAAAAATTACAGTAGAAGAGGACCATTTTTTGTTCAAATTTGTTTCAGGCAACTGAATGTGTTGTATGTTCTTTAGAGACTTTTCTTGCAGAATGAACTGCCCCCGCTACAATGAATGATAATGTTTATTTTGATAATGTTTATTTCCCTGTCATTATTTTCTTCAGCTCAACAGCTACTTTAGATCATTACCTGGGAGTATCCTTGAATTAATTAATTCTTCTTCTAAACTGAACAAAAGAGAGTTTACCTGAAGCTAAGAAAGTTTTTTTCAGTGACTGGGAGTTCTGACGATGGGTTTCTTGAGGGCAACTTGCGGGGTCAAGGCTCTGGGCTCTTTCCTGTACACTGTGTGCAAGAAGTCAGATTACGTCAGGGAATAATGACTCCTCCGGCTATACCTCAACTTCCTCCTGCCTCCTCAGTGTCTCACCAGCGTTCCACAACAAGGGTTCAAGGTCGTCGTGAATCAATGAATAAACATTTTGCTACAGCTCCCCGTCTTAAGAAGCAGTAAGTAATTACTTGTGGAATTTTGAGAATTTAGTATATTAACTTTCTCAAAAATGTTGTTTATTGGTTATTTTCTATTTGAAGGTTTGGAGTTCGTCGCCTTCCTGCTGAACCTCGCACAATTGTATTGCATCGAGCGCGGAAAGGATTTGGCTTTGTTTTACGAGGGGCAAAGGCAACTTCTCCTCTCATGGAACTTCAGCCTTCTGAGAGATGTCCAGCTTTGCAATATCTTGATGATGTGGATAGAGGAGGAGTTGCTGACATGGCTGGATTGAGAAAAGGAGACTATCTCCTGGCTGTTAGTATTCCCCTCTTTATGCACAAGCTAATGATCCAAGGGTGGGATCCCTTCAATTAGCTAGGGTTTATTTAGAATATTTTTTCAATGTTTGTTTATTTATTTCATGTAAATAATTTTGCAGATTTATTTGATGATCATGTAATCATGGTTAGGAATTAACTTCAGACAACTTACCACAACTCTAGTAACATTAAGCTTGTTGGGAATTGTAAGGTTGTAGTTACTATAAAAGTCAAAAGTGACTAAAACAAAGGATACAGTCATCATGAAAACATTTGTCAATGTATGTTGGCAATATTTTATCAAAAAATTTGTACTTAATAAAATCAATAATTTATCCATTTGTTTTTTAATTTCATGTTTTTGTTAAAGTTAACTCAAAACTTTTTGGTCTAGGGGTCTTCAAATATCCTGAATAAGGGTTTCTTCTACTCTTAAAAAAGCTGTTCTAGTAATTATCTTATTATTAAAAAACTTATTTTTGTTCTTTTTCTGGTGGTGTAGTAAATGTGTAGTTGAGAATGAAACTTGGTAGATAACTGCTTCTACAATAAAATTTGTGATAATTTTAATAAAGTGTACATTTTTTACTTTACTTTTAATTAGTCATCTATTGCATGCTTAATAATTACAGATTAATGGTGAAGATGTGTCTGCAGCTTCTCATGAACATGTAGTTGATTTGATTCGTCGGTCTGGTGATTTGGTCTCAATGACTGTAGTTTCCATAGGAAGCACTGGGGTTGGTTCTGTGCCAAACTCAAAATCATCTACCCTCCTCCCCAGTGGGACCAGTGGCTCAACAGTGCATCAAAGGCAATATGCTACACTACCTCGTAAAATGACGAGCACTGGCACTGTTGGTATGTACATTTTCTTGTAATAGCTTCTTTTGTTAACACAAGAGCCTAGATTTTGATTATCATAAAATTAATAACTCCACCTGAATACTTAATAACTCCACCTGAATTTTAATGAAATTTCTAAAATATTAATTTAATTGGTAAATGTATAAAAATGTATAAATAACACAAACTAAAAAATGTAAGAAAAATGCAGTGGTGTTTAATGTTTTAAAATTACTTCAATATTAGTTTGAGTACTTAAAGGTTGTTTTAATAACTCTTTTGAATTAAAGATGTGCCATTTGAAAAAGAGTGGAGTCTACAACTCATTATCAGAAGATAGTTTTGCATCAAAATTTTACTCTCACATATGGTCTAAAATGTATTTTGTTCCTAATTTTTATTGGAGTCAAATATTTTATCATTCGTTTTTACCAGTACGTAGAGTAAAATATTCCAAGCTTTGGAACTTCATTGTTCTTACTGTAATAATTTTAATGTGTCACATAATGATATTTCTTGGGATAAAATTGATTTATGTTTCGTAAATGAAGAGTCATGTCATTTTTACTCAAAGAAAATATCCCACGTATTGTTAAGTATACATAAGAAGATACAGAACATGAAGCTGAGTTCTCAAATTTGGAAATTATTTATTTAACATTTTAAACCTTTAAATTTATTTATTTAACATTTTTGTACAGGGAGATCTCCAGCACCACTGCCTCCAAGAAGAGATCCTAAGACTACTCTCAGTGTTGGTCGTGCAAGAGCTCGATCAATGGTTGCTGGACTAGGTATTTTTCATTTCAGGTTCCTTTTCTGATTACATTAGGATACCTACTTCATGCAATGATAATTTGTTTACTACTGAACTTGTAGGAATTATTTTCTAAATTTCATGTTATGGAAAGTGATTTCTGGAATATAGTATCTATATTTTTATGTAAGTTGTTCAAGTTTTGTGTAAGTTGTTTGTTTTTAGGTTAGATTTTCCTTGCAAATAAAAATTGAATGATAAAAACATTATGGCTTTACTATCCAGCCAATACTATAATACTGCTTCTCTGATGTGAAGGGATACTTCTGATAAAATCTTGGAGACTATCAGTTTATCACTACATCATATAAATTGTATCATAAAATCATATCATACATCATGTAAAACTACATAAAAATTAATATTTTACCAAGTCTAATTATTCTAAGTATTAGTAAATAAATCTGTTTTAAGAAAATTTTAATGCTGATATTTATGTAAAAGATGTAAGTTATTAATTTATAATAATGTGTTTTGAAGTAAATTCATTGCAAATAATTAATTATTACATTAAACTATTTTATTATATTTTGAACAAATATTCTAGTAATTCATTCTACTTGTCACCACTATTAAATTGAACTAGTTGAAAATTTCTTTCACTTTTAATACTAAAACATTCACTTATTAAATATGAATTTGTTTATTTTATCTCATAACTTAATTTATAAAGAACTTAAAACTTTACTTTTTGAGCTTTTGTACCGGTAGAAAATCCAGCTATGTGTTAAGCTCTGTGTAATGATATTCATGCAGCACTACATACAAATGTGTGAAGATTCAGTTGCTATCATTTCTTTAGTGTGATATTTTTCTAGTGAAATCTATGCAGGTACTAAAAGATTTCTGTGAAAATGGACTATTGTTTTACAGGAGGAGGGGGTGAACGAGACGGGGAAGGGGATGATATGGACAGCAGTTTGGCTGGAGGGGGAGGTACTGCCAAGAGTAGCTCAGCAGAATCAATTCACCAGCAGTCAAGTGCAAGTGCAGAAGGGTGCAGTACTCCTGTGCAGCCTCGAACTGCCTCTATTCGCGCTCGCCCCACATCAAGTCGAATTACTGCAGCAGAACTGGAAGAATTGTTCCAAAGACAGCAAGGTGGAGCAGCTAATGGATGTAAGTTTCTAAAGAAATTGTCTGGAATGGCCATTAGGTTCATATAATGTGTCATACATTTGCAATATTGTATAAATAAATATTAATCTTATTAATAAGTATTAAGTATATATATATTAAGTATTTATTATATCATGAAAAAATAAAATAAATTCCTGGCTACTAATTCACTAATATTTTTAACTGAAAAAAAAAATTGTTCAAAAATGATGGAGACTTGAATCCTTATGGGAACACTTCATTTGATGTTGATTATGGGAAGCTGCGAGGAGACAATATAGCTTTGGGAATCATCTCTTTTCTTACTTTATTTTAGAGACTTGAATTTAATGATTTTCTATTATTAACACTTGTAATAAGTGCCTGAAATAATTAAATTCTCCCTGAAGTTCTTAAAATTTATTTATTTACTGATATTTCCTAGACAGTGTATTTTCTGTTTACTGTAAACAAAAAAGTCAACCTGTCCCGCAACAGACCCTGGAGTTGCCTGTTGGGTCCACGGTGTGAAGTACTCTACAATTACTAGTCCTCAGCACTAGAGGAAGTGTAGCCAGCATCTCATTCTGGCTGGTTTGACCATAGGATAGACACAGTATTTATTGTACAGTGAGCTGAGTAGGCATGGGAGTCAGTCTGGATGTTGAAATGTGATGGAAAATCTTGTAACCCACTGGCAATTAAACTCAGCTCTACCCTCTGAGCCATGCTGATTTTTACAGTTTACTGTAATAAACTACTATTACATACAGATAGTTAAATGAGTTTTTTTATAAGAATATTGTGCACTCTCTATGGACAAGAAGATCAAGTTGAGATCTAGAGTGGCCCAAACATTTTAATTTTCTTAAAACAAAAACAATTCCCTAAAATTACATTATATCAATAAATAAAATGTAGGGGAACAATTTTTCTTTCTTCTTTGTTGCATTAAACATTTGTAACTAATTGAACTCATTGTATTATTTCAATACTATTTTCAAATGTGTTATCGGTTTGTCCGTATGCTATAGTTATCATGCAATTTCAAACAAAGGGCTTTTGCCAGAAAATCTGTTGGTCTGTTGGTTTGCTTCTCTGCCTGTTGTTTATTATAGTGAAGTATATATAGGATATATAATATTGTAGAAATCCCTACATGAATTGCATTCACAGAGTAGATGAATATCTCATTCGATACAACCACATTCGTTTTATGAAATTCATATCTTCTTTATGCTAAATTGTTTCTATTGTCCCCGCAGCCAAAGAAAGGTAATGAGATGTCACCAATAGAGCGAAAGCGCGGTGTTGTCATATGTCTTCTGCTGCAACACCCACACATAGGCTGCTATAACCTGTGAAAAAGCTTATCTCAGAAATATGTGTCCTTTCGGTCAAAGGTCAGATAAAGCCCGCCCTCCCAGCTGGAATATCAAATTCTGCTGGTTCAGCCTACTTCATTTATGGAAAATGTATTTATCATTATTTTAAACAAACAAAATTATCTCCATGTAAAGGATTGTAATTTTATAAACGCTTCAGTTTTTGTCTTATTTTAATTGGACAAATTTTACATAAATTATAGGTTATAAAATTATTTGACTTTATTCTAATGTAATAATATGATTCTTTATGTTCAAAATTAGGTTCTTTACCACAAATACTCATCTGCATGCTTTGAAAAACTTTTTGTTCATGACATAGAAGCTGTAAACGTATTTAACATTAACATAGCGTGGTGCCACTTATCACATATTACATTAGTATTTTTCATTATCTCCTCACAGTTGACAAAACCCCTCTTGTGGCATAGGGGTTAGTATGCTTGCTCACGATCAAGTCACTCGGGGTTTAATTCCCGACAGGGTCAGAAAAAAGTTGTAACTTTTCACATTAATGTCCCAGTTCATATAACTGTGACTACTGAAAAGCGAACCCTCCTCCTATCCATTTCCTACTTCTCCTAGTATCACAATTGCCAATTATATTTTTTTTAAGTTATCGATTGCTTTTATCTCATTTATTGTGCCATCGACTACCATTATTTTTCCCACATTCTTATTAAGAAATCTTACTAAATTCATGAAATCAGTGCAACTAATTCTAATATTCTTTGGAACAATTCACACAGACATACAATTCAGCATAGAAATAGGGAGTAGCACATTCAGTACAAATAGGGACAGAATCATGGTGCTACAAAATAGAGCCCTCAGATGTATCTTTACATTCAAAATCAAATAATAATGTAAAAACTATTACATACAATATAATATCATGACAGTTATTGCATTATATGCCTACAAAATAAATACCTTCACTGAAATGTAATACTATCAAAAGTTTT
The DNA here is from genome assembly GCA_002313205.1 of Laupala kohalensis. NCBI lineage: Eukaryota > Metazoa > Arthropoda > Insecta > Orthoptera > Trigonidiidae > Laupala > Laupala kohalensis. The sequence continues at coordinate 22,861 of NNCF01137813.1, forward strand.
ACACAAAACAAAGCACTCTATACATATAACACTAGGGAACAACAAAACTATCATAGGGTGTGTACTTCTAAGTCGGCTACATTTAAGAACCCATTTGAAAGAGACATTGTAATTTTCTATAAACTTCCAGAACAAATCAAAGAAGTAAACCAAAATGTTTTATAAAAAGTACTTAAAATTATCTCACTAACAAGTGCCCTCATAAAAAGCTGGAATGGCAATAAACGCTCTATGAATCCTTTGGCATCATTGATTTCCTCATATGTGGTCTTGCAAATATTATATAATAAAGTGTGATATGCATAATTGGCATTGTTGGTGTAAATTCTATTTACAAGCGTTGTATGAATATGTATCTGTAAATATTTTGTGATGTTTGTGCTTTATAATTATTTGTGTAAATTCTATTTATAATTTGTCTGCAAGTCTTTAGATGTTATGATGTGGTCGTGATGGAATTCACAGAATTGTTCAACATTCTACAAGAGGGTGCTGGGAAAGTATTGTTTTCAATATTTCAGCAGATATGGGAAACCCAGCAATGGCCAAAAGATCGGAAAAAATCAGTGTTCATTCCAATTCCAGAGAAGGGCAGTGCTAAAGAATGTTCAAACTACCAAACAGTTGCACACTAGCAAAGTTATGCTCAATGTCCTGCAAAATAAGCTTAAGCAGTATATAGACTGAGAACTGCTTGAAGAACAAGCTGGTTTCCATAAAGGCACAGGAATCAGAGATCAAATTGCTAACATTCATTGGATTATTGAGAAGGCAAGAGAATTCCAGAAAGACCTGGATCTCTGCTTTATTGACTGCGCTAAAACTTTTGACTGTTGACCAAAATAAACTGTGGCAAGTACTCAAGACTGACTGACTAAACATGAAATCTCAGAAACTACAAAGCCTTAAAATTTGGCAGATAGGTTACTTTTAGGGACAAGACATGTACTAAGAAATGATTTTATGAAAATCCATCCCTTAGGGGGTGAAACGTTTTTTTCTTAATGGGACTTTATGGCTTGGAATATTTTATGTATTGGCGTCGTTGAGTTGATTGTGAAATCCTGATATCGTGCAAGTCTGAACTCACCCCTATAACATATACACAGAGTAAAATATTGTTTTGTGGACTTGAATTATTTTTTCAGCCTCTGAAATGACTACATCTCACTTCCAAGCCACCACTCCTGGAGGAATCTCACAACCATCTTCACCTGCACGTATGCCTAGAGTGTATGCAAGTGTAGCGGAAATGAAAAGAAGCAAAGGAAAGGTTGGTGTTACATTTAAATTATAACTCTATATTTTCTTGAGTTTCTTAATTTAAAAAAAGTCACATCTCCAGAACATTTCCTGGTTGTATTAATATGTAACATTTTCAATACTTTGTACTTATATTTTATTGATCTTCTGAGGGTGGAAAATTAGCATAATGATAACTTTAAACAAACAGATTGCTAGAAAACTATGTTTTTGCTATGTAACATAGTAGCTGAAAGAAAGAGAGAAGGTATGCATTGTTGAAGATGCAAACTTAACATTTTGTTAACTTAAACTACAACCATGTGTTAATCTGCAATGTAGTTTTTTCATTTGGATATTTTAAAAATTTTTACTGGAGATCCTGAAAATTGGAACCTTTAAATTGGTCTACTATCTTAAATCACACACTTGCTGATAGAAGACAGAAATATGATGTTTGCCTGATTTAAAAGGCAAATATTAAAACAAAGAAATATATAATCATTAATATAAATATTTATTTATTTGAATTAAAAGAGAAATAGGTTTTTGTTGACCAAATTAGCAAAGGGTTATATTTTTCATATTTTTCTGAATGTTAATTTTTATTAATGTTTTTTTTTGTTGCTAAAAGAGTATTTTATTATTCACTATTATTGACAAAATAATTGTAGTCTTTAAACTTTATTGTCAAGAAAGCAGTTACAAGCTGCGTATGACCATGTGGAGGACAATAAATTAATTTACTCTCCGGAAGCAAGCAAGGGACCATCCCATCAATTCCAATCAAGGACCCTAAGGCAGAGGCGGATTTAACTTTTCAACATACTCCTAATGATAAAAATAGTTCGACTCGTGTTATAGTATTGACATAATACCAACAAATGTATTTAATAAAACACAGAAAAGTCATTTTACAAGTACGTATTATTATCAAGCTATAAATCATTCGGAAATTATTGTTGATAATTCGTAACTATTAAATAACACGAAATTCGCTAATAATTATATTAATTGAGCTGTCCCTAGGCAAGAGCCTAGCCAGTCTTTGTAAAAAAATAAACGCCTCTACCAAAGGAAAACCAGAGAAAAATCTGGGTAATTTTATTTATTTAATTATTTGAGTAATTTTGCTTATTTTAAAATGAAGAGTAAATACAAGATTATGCTAAAAAATAATAGTTTCTTTTATTAAGAGCAGTGAAATGAATTCTCTAAAATGGAAGTTAATCATAGAAAAACAACATAGATAGTTACAATTTAGAAGTATATTAGTTAAAAATACATGATTTAATGTATGTTTTGGGGAAAAATAAGGAGGTAGAAAATCTCTGTCACAAGGACTATCAGTATCCGTGATTGTTTTTTAATGATTTTATAACCTGAAAAAGTAAAATAATTTAATTTGAGAATGTTTTTTCTTCTGCAGACTACTTCCAGAGTGCGATTTTTTGGTGGAGGTTCAGAGCTACACAGAGATTTCCATAGCACTCCTGATCTAGCTCAAAATATTGTAATAACAAATGGCACCAGTCATATGAATGGGGATTATCGGGTTCCAAAAGGACACCGTAGTCAAGAAGATGTAGCATCGTTGTTAGCCAGTGGAAGTGCCACTGTTCCTGTTGCTGGAAGGCCTCCTCTGCCACCCCCATCTCATCCTCCTCCTCCCCCACCAGTTGGCCAAGTGGTAAGTTTATTTTTCACTCCTATCCTGTACTTACATTTATTTCTTCCACACCCTTATAATGTTTATAATATTTCTTAATTTTAACTCTTTAGCCAGATCATATTTTTTAGGCGGTATGAGGAACATGCAGTATGAGGAACACAGGCGGGTTATGAGAATGACACCCTCTTATTAAACAAAAACAAATTTTAATGTCTTCATTTCTTACATAATTTTTGTTTTCCTGACCTTGTTAAATAAGAAATACAGATATTGTGCAGTTGTCACAGTTCTTGTCACAAGACCCGTAGAGAAAGGCATAACATGTTTCAACAACATAAGGAGCCTGTGGGTGAGCTATAAAATTAAAAATATATGATACATTTTCTTTGGATAAATTTTAAAATTTGAGTAGTATGACAAAAAAAAAAAAAAAAAAAGAATAATTAAATGGTTTATGACTGAAAGAACTGTTAAAAACTGAATGTTATCAACCCCATACGTTAATGGGATTACTGCCTGAAAGAAAGTAGATTTCCAAAATATGAAACTTATTGGAAACTGGCAATGATTTAGTTGGCCCAACACATGACACCTTGAAGGTCACTAGCCAACTGAAACTCACAAAAGTGGAGTCTCACGATATTTTACATTGATCTCTATCAACTAAAATTTAGGCTATATCAGTCTGAGAGACAAGACATGAAAGATTAACCACGTTGTCATTGTCTAGCTTCAGTAATGATGATCAAGAATCCACTTAGTATACATTTTACTCTCATTGAGGAACACTTCTATTGATGTAAATATCTAAACTAGGTTTTTTTTAATTGTTTAGAATTGTGAGTACAAGGTGGACCATAGGCCAACTAAGCTCTGTGCCATATGTACACTACTTTTAATATTTTACAAGAACAGGAGAAATCATTACAATAAGAGCGCATTGGAGACAGTAGGCCATTGTAGCGACACTGATATCCAGTGTCTCTAGGTTTTCTATTCAGTCGCAAGGAGAATTGTGCACAAGGAGAATTGTGCATTAAAAATCTAAAATTAAAGTTTATGTGATTTCCCTGCTTAGATTGCTTTAGAATGCCATAAAAATGAGATGGACAATGTTTCAGCCAATTTAGACAATGAACATCATAACCCGTGTCATGACTGAAATTTAAACAGGATTTAATATAGGAAATCATAATTTTTGAGACATTAGAAAGTAATTTTCTTGTAAAGTATTTAATGTTGACTACTGTCAATTAAAAAGAAAATAAATGTCAATTTTTGAAATGAAATTTTTCAATAAAAATAATGATAGATGTCTAAATTTAAAATTTTCCATTTGTATTCCATTTATTCCTGTAAATTAGTTTATGATACTCCGTGGTCCGACGCAATTTGTAACTGATTTTTCACAATAAATTTAAAATTCTCCATTTATATAGATAAAATATCTATTAATTACTCCCACTAAAAGGTTGTGATCTAGGCTACAGCCAATTGAATCTAATGGTAAATTGGGTCCAGATAGTTCTACTATGTGTAAACTGATATGAATGGTTTTGATTGCTGATTTTGTTTACATGGTTTGGATAGTGACCATTAAAATTTTATGCTTAGGACTTGTTATACAACCCCAAAAATTGGTTACAAACTGTGTCTGACCTCGTGGAGGACCCTGTTTTTAATGAGTTCATGGAAATGGTGTCAGTTTTGAACTTTTTGAAATGAATGATGTATCTGACAGCCGAGTGAGACTTGTCACAACATCTGTATCATCAAAACATGGATGAAGGAAATCGAAACATTGCCAGTTGCTGAGAAGGAATGATCTGAAATCTCACATTATCGCTCACGGTTTGACAATCTTGTCCATGCTGCATCGCGACACCTCTCTAAGCATAGACTCAGATGAACAACCATTTGCGACCACTACTTCCAGCTATTCTACATGCCAAGCAGTCATGCAGTCAAGGGCTCTGGTATTTGTTGTTTTCTGTTATTAATTTTTTCTCAGCAATAGATTGAAGTCTTCCAGAAATTGATAGAACCTTGCAGTTCTAATGATACTTCATGTATCAACACCTTACTCTTTTCTTTGTGCTATTGTTTTCCAGTATATGGATGATTTGATTGAGTCTGAATTATTTCTGAAGCTTTCTCCTCATTTTACAGTACCTTTCTCCTCAGTACTAAATACTGAAATAAAAAAAAACATTTCTTCAATTTTTTCAGGTAAAAGTTGATGTTTCTCGAGGTATAATAAAATCTAACTCAGAGTATGTAAATATGAACCCTGGAGGAAAAATGGACTTGCTACAATCACGAGTCACCTGTGGTAACAGTAGTGGGAGTGGAAGTGATTCGAGTTCTGCAGTGATGTCCAGCTTCAGGCCGTCCAACAGTGCAAAGTTGTATGCTTCTCCTGAAGATGTAAAGACTGTTGGATACAGGTCACACAGTTTACCTGCCCATTCATCTAGACCTCAGGTAAATTGCAGTTTTATTGGATTTGGGAAAATAACGTGCAATCTTCAATAATTCAGTTTCAAAGTGTAATAAGTGTTTACAAATGTAAATCAATTATTTTTAATAAAATAGTATCAAAAACTTGCTATACATTATAAAATGCCTCACATTGTGTTACTGCTTGTATGTGAATATTCTACTCATCAGAACATTAGTAGAGCAAATTTGAGAAAAGTGACTTTTCGCTTCAGTAAAGCCTCTGCCACACAGGACGCGGGCAGTGAACCCACGGTCTGTCGTGGCTGTCGGCAATATGGCTACGTCACACACAGCGTAATATCTGAGCGATACAGTGTTGGTATAGCTTGCTGCAGAGCAGGTAGTATTTTGCACAGATAAGTGTTTTGCTGGTTTTTCTTGGAAAATGAGTAGTTCTGACAAGGAGCAACTCTTGCTTCTTTTAGCACTACAGTGTACCAGAAAAAATATATATTTGGTGCACCCGATTAATGATCAAAGTGAAGTCACATAGCCTATGCAAGCGTTGTTACGAACACCAATGCTGCAATCCAAGTCCGCGAAAATATTGATGATTATTTTGCCATAACTTCAATAGGCTATTGTTTATAATTCTTTTTGAGGTACCTTATCATAAATAATATCTACCTAATAAAATCATTTTGTGAAATTAAATTGTGAAACCTGAAATAATACTGTGAAATAAAAACATACATTCTTACTAGTAATGTTCTGCTCTTCTGCAATCATGATCCATGTTTCTGCCTTTTTTATCACCTATTTTGTACAACTGGTGAGAAGTGTCGTACAAATACGCATTCTTCCTCACTTTTTCTATCAATAGTTCAGTTTCTTCTCCCATTTTGAACAAACCTCTCAATAACCTGATATAGACTGTCTGGATCACGCGATAATTTTGTGAATTTGTACCTTCTGCTGCCGCGGTCAAGGTCATGTTGCTGCGACAGAATGCCTTCTGTGTGACAAGGACAATGCAACGTTGCGTCATACAAATGTAAAACCGGATCGCGGCGGCACCCCGCCATGTCAAACCGCGTCCTGTGTGGCAAAGGTTTAAATGTTATATTGACTTAATGTTCATCATCCTTGCGCTCTGCCCTCACGTATGGGAAATTTTACATAACTATATTTACATAATATGAATATTAAATTTAACAGGTGCAATTCCTTCTTGCTACACAATTTTCAGATTTTTTGGCTCCTCCTATTACTGGTTACTGGTCCAACTTCAGTAGTGGTGATTACAACTACTTTCACCCCTTACACGTAACAATGCTTGACAAGACATCCATATCATATGCTCCACAGTAGTGGACATGGGAATGGAAGAAGTGTTACTTGTCAACAAATACGTATCTCCAATTCTTAGACCCCAATAAGAGATGTGCTCTTCATACAAGCAGTAACATGTTTGAAAAATGATTATTGTGTCTAATTTTTTAACATTTTTTTCTAACAGGTGAGAAAATCACACAGTTTAAGATCATCAGGTTCTTCTTTCAAACCAGTTGGTCCAAGCACACCTACGAACCCAACTCCAACAACCAGCAACCCATATGCTCAACCCTTTCGCACAAGCCGCAAGGACAGTCTGAAATCCAGTAAAAATCCAAACATTACTACAAGTTCGTCAGCTGTTAACCTAGCGAGTTGCAATAGTGGCATGGGTGGTCCACCACCAATTCCAGAACCTGATTATAGTTTAAGTGAAAGTGAAGGGGACAGTGAAGGAGAAGGTAGTCGTCCAGTCCCAGAACCTTCTGCTCCTCGGGCTGAGACAAGTGGAGGCAGTTCCTCAGGCAGCTCAGGGACCCTTCCTCACAGCTTTAGTGTTGAGGAAATTCAGAAAGTGCGCACACAGTTGAAAAGCTCAAAGAGTTATCCCAATGATTTCTTGGCAACTCATCCTGCTCCTGAGGATGGAGACAATTCGTCTAGTGGTGTGAGTTCCGATCAAGATGCCCCTGTTGGGCCACCTTGTGGCTTTGATGATGGTCGCTCTTCTGAAGGGTCTGGTGGCTCAACAGGCACAGAAGGAAGGCAGACACCAACACCTCCTAACAACAGACAGAGGTTGTCACAAATTGCCAGTGGTGGTCCACTGACAAGGAATGCGGTATCTCTTGCACAACTTCCACCACCAATTGAAGGGGATGGAGAAGGTGAAGGAGAATTGGTTGTTCCTCCACCACCAGAGTTTCTTGGTGGTGCTGGCCCTAGTAGTGCCCCAGAAGAAGTCTTGGCTCCACCTCCGCAATTTAGTGATAATAGATTGGTGACACGTGTACGTATAGTTGGTGCCATGCCAAAATCTGGGCCCCCTAGCAATTATAATCATTTGCATAGTCAATGAAGTTAACAGACTGACCCTTAGTGAACAGTTTGCATATGGTTAAATCATTGCCCGTGCATAAATGTACTGGACTTAAAATACATTAAGCATATTTTTTGAGTGTCTGTGATTTTATATTTCAATAAGCACCATCCTTATGTGTTGTATGGTTAATTGCATTCTTCTTGTCAATTCTGGAAAATAAGTTTAACATAGGTTGATATATGTGACCTACCTCTTGCATTATGTACTTGCAATGAGTATAGCACAGCATCAAGTGACTTCTCAGTTTTTGACAACTGTATCACTAAAGAAGAAATTGCAACTTTTCAAGATTTTCTTTCGATGTCAGAAAATGTGTGTTGTTTGAGTTTCTTTTCAAAATTACTCATCTTAGTAAGTGAGAGATTGACCAGTATTCAATTACATTTTAATGGATCTCGTAACTGGTCAAATTGTCTTCTCTAGTTCCAAAAAATAGCATTCAATATTCAATAATAATAAATAAGAGAAAAAAGGAAAACTACTTGTTGCAAATACTGTTTGTAAATTTTTAGAATTGGCTTTTGAATATTTCCCTAAATCTATATCGAGCATCTAATCAGTTAGCCTTTCTTTGTTAAAGCTGATAAATGGCTACCCTGAACCAATGATAGAATTTACTCATACCCTTTTCTTTAATTGCTATTATTGTGAGCGAACTTTTTTCTATGTGTAATTTTTAAATAATTGTTTGGTCTAATGTCACAAAATAAATGACATGTTTCAGATTCATGAATAAAAATTACAACTTAAAACTTCATTCTTAGGAATCATTTGAATAATTTAAAGGAAATCTTATTTTTTATTTCTATTTAATATTGATGTGCGAGTGAAAAATAATTTAACACATTAAATGATATTTTCATTAAGATTTTGCAGAACAATTAAAAAGTTCAACCTTCACAAATTCTCAAAAATGCTTTGTGTTTGAGGAGAAACAAAAAAAAAGTTAATTATTTTGTCATGTGTTTAAGAAATGTTTTATCTAGTCATTGCTGGAATGCAAATTGAAATTCTCCTCTACCTACTGATTGATAATTGTATTTAATCATGGAATTTTTTGTCATATTAATTGCATCTATGATTTCATCAATTTTTTAGATTATATTTATTTATTAATGAATAATATAAAATGAACAAAACAAACAAATAATCATATCAAAATGTGAGCATAAGACAAACATTCCTGGAACACTGAATTTTGAACAATATATAAAAATTATTTAAGACTGAGAAATGAGGAGAAAGGAGGTATTAAGTGGTAAAACATGTACTATTGTATTTAAGAATATGTAAATGTAAAATTTCAGTTTGGTTTTAATTAAATGTATAATTTTTTTGTATAGAATATTATACACTATGCATTTTTTTAATTATTGTAAGAGTGCTAGTGAACAGAAGAGGAAACTGAATATTGTTTATGTTCAGGATTTATACATAAAACTGTAAGGTTATCTAGTATTTTGTAAAGTATTTGATAAATAATGTCAGTGTTTGTGTTGCATGCCCCAAAGATTTAATATAAAAGTTAACAGCAATGTATCTGTTTTTATGTAGTATGTTGTAATTTGTTATTATCTGAAGGAATATAGAAAATGTAAAACCGTGTGTATGAAATATATTGAATTTCTTTCATTTCAGATGAATGCAATAAAACTTTTGTGCAATTCTTGAAAGCAATAATATAAGTATTATTATTCAAAATTGAAATAGTACAAAATGAAAGGAATGTACATCCACTTTTTAATAAAAGAAAATATTACTTTTTTATGGAGGCACATTTTAGGAAAGGCTTTAATGTACCTGGTATTAATGTGAAGAGTACAGAAAATTAATTTTATTATGGAATTGAATATTTTCATTCCATTATAATTTTAAATTCATGTTTCATGGCAACATAACTCTTTTCTGTTTGTAAGAAATGATTTTCCTAATTGCAAACATTTGAGTTGATTTAGTTCCAGGTAACTTACATTTTAGAGAGAATTAACATTAAATTTTGCATTGATAGTTACTGTAAGACCATTTTGGAATTGGGAGCATGTGTAGGTCACTTGCTTTGTCTACTTAATATTTCTATAAATTGCAAGATATGTAGCACTCAGAAAAGTTTTTTCTACTGTTCAAAAGGAAGACAATGGTGGAAAGGAAAGAATGTTGTATGAATTTCAAGGGGTAACAGTGCTGTTATGTTATTCTTAAGTGTTGCAACAATATTGAAAAGAGAAGGATTCCTGCCATGTTACTGTAGAGACAAATAGCATGTATAAGAGAGTGCAAAATAGCTTTTAGACATTAATAATTATATTAACTTCATTGTAAAATATATTTCAATGTAAATATTAAGCTAATTTAGAATATTTACCAAACATGGTTATCAACAGATTATTTTAAAGTGCACAATTCAAATTCAAAACTTATCTTAATATTACAAATGCGTTATTTGGACTCAGAGGTTTCTTACAAATTTTGTCTTGAGCTTTACCCTGTAGATTATATTTTGCAATCAATGTACATAGTCATGCTGATCAAAAATGAAGTTTCATTAAAATGTTTTGTGGCATTGGAATCTGAATTTGAAAAATTTTTGAAGTACACTTGTAAACATTTATAACAAGAATAATAATGTTTACCTTAATTTAATATACATGTGTCACATTGCCCTTGTGTAAAATATTTGCTAATTGTTCAAACATTTATGAATATGAATATAATTTTAGTAAACATTATTATAACTTCTTGTAAAATAGAGAGTCACTTCTTGTTTGTGTAATTATAATAAAATTCTCAGTAGGTCATCAATGAGGAAGTATCATTTACAGATTTTTCCCTACTACCCTCTTTTATAATAATATCCTCTTTTTGTTTTTAAATTATATACATAAATAAGCAAATGTTCCCTAGATTTTTTGTTTCTTTTCTGCACAACGGGACAGCAAAATCATACAAATGAAGCATCGTGCATTAGACAATTAAAAGAAATATTGATGACTTCTTATTATTTCAGTTTCCACCTTTTCTGAGATAACATTTAAAAATTACTTCAAGAAAAGTAGCTAATCGACTCATTTATTTGAAAAGGATGTTCCTTGACTACTTGATTAATCATTGAAACTGTTCTGATGTCTTGTTTAATGTTAAATATGAAACCGATGAAACTTGACTAAAACTAGCAGATTGTTTACCTGTATGTCATAATATCCAGGTAAACAAATTAGTTTGGCTAATAGTGTCTTTCACCAACATTCTTTCAGGGGGGTAGCACTACTTGAGTGACTTTTCTGTCCGGTAATGGTAGATTGTAATTCGCTATGCTTTATTTGTTAGATAGCTCCACTACCAGAGAGGTAGTTTTAACTGGCAGCATAAATCACAAAGATATACTGTTTGTCCGTCTAAGGCGTGAGTCTTTATTTATTTAATTTGGTTCTCATCCTAACCCTACACTCTTAAAACACAATTGTCATTCCAGTTCACACTTTTATTAATACATAAAATAGTATTTTAAAGGTATAGTTGTTTTTATTAAAGGAATACAGTTTACCTCAACACTAATACTTATAAAACAACAAATAAAAAACTTTTTTAAAAACAAGCTTTTATTTAAGCAATGTACTAAAACTAAGATGAAAAGTTCAGGCTTTTATTCAAGTAATGCAATGTCAAATTCTAATACTTCTGTACATATTTCATATTAGTGGATTCTAATAAAAATTCAAAAGTCTTAAATAATGTTAAAGACAATAAAAACAAAAACACATTAAAGTCACATATTTCAAAATGAGAACTTGTACTTGGATTGAATGTAGTCAACATATGTGTCACAAATACTTGTGAATGTCACTCCACGTGATCACACTACACGATGAAATAAAAAATCCCCATCAATCACAATTCTACCATGTTCCAGAACTGTGGTTCCATGTAAGGGTTTGAACGCTTTGTAAAATCTTGATTAAGTACCTTTTCTCATGCCACTCTCATCAATAAATAGGATAGGGGCAGAGATCATAGTGCAAGAACTTCTCTATATTTTCATCTGATTCTTTTGCAAGACTCATTCTCCGCAAGAGTCATGCGATTGTTAACAACGGATTTCATAGATCTGAAATCACCACCAACAATGTGATCTATGCACCGAGTACCCACCTCCCTAGACAAGTGGCAGTTGATCTTTTCATCACCAACGATAACTTTGATGTGCGTGTGTAGGTTTACATGTCAAATTTGCATGAGTATATACTCAGTAAAAACTATATTACAATCTAGTTCCATAATAAAATATGGAAATATTGCATCACATCATACGAACTAGCAGAACAAGTTTTCAGAAAAAGCAATAGAAAATAATAGTACCAGAAGAAATAAATTCTCTTCAAAAATTAATCAACTATGATTATTTAAGTATGTATAAGTTATTGAAATCATTTTGAATTATGTCAAATAGGATATTGTGAAAGTAGAATGGGCTCTAGTGACCTTGTTGTTGACGAGCCCTTAAAGCCCCACATTTAAAAAAAGGTGAAAGTAGAACTCACGCTGAGGTGTTCTTAAGATAGCGGCTGCGTTCGATATACGCTCAACTTTAGCGCACTCTGACTGTTGACTTCCGTCTAAAATGCTCATCTGACGAAATATACTCTACAAAAGACATAATTTGAAGGAAATTTAATGTATTTTATCTTTGCGTTGGACAATATTCTCTAAAAGTGTGTAATTTTTTAATTGTAATTGTAAGCAAACAACATAAGGAAAACTGGTTTTGGAGATCCATTTCAAAATTTTGGTCAAAATTCAACACGCTTTAGCGCGTTATCTGTTCATCAAAGAAAAATCCATATAGACTTAATTTGTAGGAAATTTATTCCACATTAATTTTACATTCTTATACTTTTCTCTAGAAGTGCGCACTTTTCGAGCTATCAACAAAAAACTAAAAAAGTGCGCTTCTTTTCGAAGTTTTTTATTTCTTCTCAAAACGCACAGGGTTTACGAGGTGGCAAAGTTGAAATTCGGATTCAGCACCTCCAAAAACATAAGAATTGATTGAGAAAAATCTTTCTATATTTTTTCCCTGGAATGGCCTCTTTTATTCCCTTGGTTACTGAACTATACTTCTTATAAACAAATAATTATTACCTTCAGTATTAATAGTGTCACTCAGTGGCGAAGCCTAAACGTGTATCACAATGTTTAAGGGGTGAAATTCGTATCAAAATGTTCTCGCAAAATTGGTGGAGTTGGTGTATTTAACACTCAAATTTCAAGAAGATGTGTTTGAACCTTCGGCTTCGTCAGCCTATAAGAGTTGAAGCATCTCATTTTGAAATATGTGACTTAAATGTTTTTGTTTTCATTTTCTTTAACACTATATTAGACGCTTACGGTAAGGTTTGTGTGAAATTAATCGTATCGCCTTTTCTCTATGGGTCATTTCATGTGAAGCGTATAACAAAAAAACTTCAGCCTTTCAAATTGTTCCTCTTTTGCTTGGGTTGTACTTGACGACAACATGATGAGATAATGTATTTTAAGCTGTTGTCATAAACGCAAGTTGAGAGGCTAAACGCCAATATAACAGGAACGGGAGAGGCAACGATGGGAGTAGAAAAGAAGATAGNTTATAACAGGAACGGGAGAGGCAACGATGGGAGTAGAAAAGAAGATAGCGCAACACATAGAAGGTAGACTGCGTAATACACTAGACGGAATAACAGAAAATATTAAAGATGAGATTCACCGTCAAAATTATAGACAAACGGAGAAAATAATAGAGGTTATGGAAGAGCAGTTAAGAGAGGAGAAGGAAATAAATACCTCATAGTGAGAATGGTCAAGATATGTTGGTTAACACTATATACGAAAGGGTAGAGAAAGTAGTAGAAACAAAGATTGGTCATTTAGATGAAGAAATAACAGAAATAAAGGTAAGAGACACATATGCAGAAGTGGTTAGGCACCGTAAAACGCCGGCAATAGTATGTCTAAAGCAACCAGGCGGAAGCAATGAGAAGCGAAAGAGACATTGCTCAAACAAAATAGGTGTCATGTAAGGTACAAAAACAGTCAACAAGGGAAACAGTGGCAAATGATTTACTGGTATTATTGCCAAATGAAGAAGAAAAGAAGTTAATAAACATAATAAAAGAAAAGTCAGAATTGCAGGTGAGGAAAATGGGAAGACGGCGACCGAGATAAAGAATATTTGGATTAGACAAGATACTGACTGAAGAAGTTAAAAAACAAATAGAAATCAGGAATCTAGGGAGGGATGAAAGAAACGATGAAAGGAGCAGGAATTAAGGTATTATATCAGCAAAAACAAAGGGCAAATGAAACAATGGATTGGATAATTGAGGTAGAACCAATTAAATATAGGAAATTTCTATAGCAAGGGAGAATATATGTGGAAATGACAAGTTACTGTCTAATTGAAGATGATAAACCGTTACGTTGTTATCGGTGTCATAATAGTAATAATAATAATAAATGTATTATAAAAAAAGCAGTACACACTGTGTATGACCACGTGGAGGACAATAAACTAATTTACTCTCCGGAAGCAAGCAAGGGACCATCCCATCAATTCCGATCAAGGGCCCTAAGGCAGAGGCGAATTAAAAAATTAAGCAAAAATTCCTAGATAAGATAAAAAGTTAGCAGAGAGTTATAATACTAAAAGAATGTCAATATCTTTGTAATTTAACACAGAAAATTTATCGATATATAGATTACACTGAGTATAGTGCTTAAAAATCATAAGAATTGAAATAACACTAAATTCACGATTTATTGTTACAATAAACACGCCCCTAGACAAAGCCTAGAGAACCTGTATGATAAANACTAAATTCACGATTTATTGTTACAATAAACACGCCCCTAGACAAAGCCTAGAGAACCTGTATAAGAAATCCGCCTTTACCCGAAGGAAAACTGGAGCAAAATCCAGGCCAGGATGGGGCTATAGAATTTATGTACACAACCGTGCCAAAGTTGAGTACACATAAAACTAAATTAATATGAATCATAAGACACAACAATCATGCAAGTCTTTGTAATTTGAAATTG
>NNCF01137821.1:0-12612 GCA_002313205.1 Laupala kohalensis
TGGGTTCAGCAAAAACACACGAGGGCGAAATTCAAAAGGAAGTAATAAAAAATTCGGGTTCAAAAGGAGTGTCGACGGTCGGTACAAGTGGTAGCAAAAATGGGCTGATGTCAGACGGAGAGGGTACCGCGCCGCCTAGCCATAAAGCCATAAATCCATAAAAGATGGGATCTAAGAAGCATGCCGCACAGAGAAGCTGTGCAGTGTACGAATAACAAAATGGCCGACAGACCTTCGTCTAGATGTAGAAGTCTTGGAAGTAGAGAGAGTGGGAACAACCAATAGAAAAGCACGGTGGGAGGAGCTAAATCGTGTGATTGGTAACATGAAAAAAACTAACAGCTTTTCCGAAACTTCCAATTAAAATTAAGAGGGGGAAAAGAACCAAGGGCTTGTAGTAGAAGGAAGGAATGATAGGAAGGGGAATGTCACGTGACGCGAATTGTCTATAAAAAATAGGGCACAGAAGCACAGGGGCCAGACGGAAAAATTTGCGAGAGTTTATTTGTTGAACCAGACGGGGAAAAAGTTCCGAGACTTTATTTGTTTATCGAGACGGTGCAGAAATATCGAGAGTTTATTTGTTTGATGAGACGGCGAATAAATGTCAGTAGGCCGAGTGCAAGAGTTAAAGTGTTTAATTGTAAGGAGAGGGTAATGAACATAGGAGCTCAAAATCAAGAAGATCTTGGTGAGTACTATGTAAAGACTTTCGATAAGACATTGCAAGAGCGCAGTAGGCGAAGCAATGTGTAGCATTGTGACCAATTTTCAGTGTCCTGTGTATAAATTAATTTAGTGTCATTAGGAATAATAAAGTGTTTTGTTTGTTGCTCGAACACTAGAGTGCAGTGTTTTTATTGTAAGTGGCTACAATAGGAGTGAGTACTCGGTTCCCTCCCCTTAGGATTTAGTGAGAATAATACATTTTCGGTAATTATTATTTTTTAATTTAGAATTTTTTGTTTATAACAATTAATTTTTTTAATTTGTTTATAACAACCCACAAAGTCACAATATATAATTTTACATCAGTAATATGCAAACTTTACATCAGTAATATGCAAACTTTACACACACACAACAGCATCTGTCGAAAACTCAACGAACTATTAAGATCTATTAACTACGTTGCAGATCAGCTGATTAATTTGATAGAAATGACGTTGACTAAGACAATTAACAAAGTTTAAGTACAAAATAATATCTCTGAAGGATTTGAAACCAGTAAAGGGCTGAAGCAAGGATATGCATTGCCAAACGGTTCTTTTAACCTATGACTCGAAAAGGTAATGAGAAATATAAATGTGAATCCAGGGGAAACAACACATCATAGGACATCGCAATACCAAGCATACGCCTATGATGTAGTGCTGCTGGGGAGATCCATATTGTGAAGAATAATTAGTTTTAGTATTTCTGAACTCTTGAAAGAAATATGAAAGCAGTATGTCGGAATTTTAGAGAATTTAGAAATGGAGGTTGTTTTGCGACAAGAAGCGAGCTGGCAGGTTGTCTTCAGGAATTTAAAGGGGGTCTGGTGCGTTAAAAAGTAATAGCCATAAGGGATGACACGAGGGAAACAATATTTGTTAGGAGCACGCTTTTGGTGAGGTTTAAGAGTAAAGTAAATATTAAGTGTTATTTCGTAGGTCTGTGTTAGGGTCAGGAGAAATAGTAATTTCTTAAGTTGGAAGAGACGCAAAATTAGCTGTCCTAGAAAATTGGAGTGCGTGGAAAAATGAAACCAAGTTATAAACAATTCTCGAAGTGAGGAGAGGATACGAGAAATTTTAACTTTATCGGTTCGGAAGGAAGACTGTGATAACTGTCTCTGGGGAAAGGGACGTGCTGAGATATGTGCACACGTCCTAGCCACTTTGAGAGAAGACGGGTGGTTTGTAGCGAGACTAAAGAGAAAAAGTGGGGAGTCAAACTGTTAGAATCCTGTCTCTTATACACATCTAGATGTNAATGATACTCTGCTTCGCAGAAGTAAGAAGATGGGAAGAATAGTCCTCTAGTAAGCAACACTCAAGTAGAACGGGGACCCACTTAGGAATTTTGGGTCAGCGAAGGGTCTGAGTTTTAAAATGCGAAAGAAACAGAAATAAAGGGGGAAA
This sequence comes from Laupala kohalensis, assembly GCA_002313205.1. Classification (NCBI taxonomy): domain Eukaryota; kingdom Metazoa; phylum Arthropoda; class Insecta; order Orthoptera; family Trigonidiidae; genus Laupala; species Laupala kohalensis. The sequence goes on from NNCF01137821.1 coordinate 2,124, forward strand.
GGAATATGCGACCTCTTAGGCGTGCTAGCGTAGGCCTTGATGAAGGATCTTCGCCGTCATCTTTCAGATGCGAGAGTCTGAGAGTGAGGGGAGAACGACCACACAAGTGTTGATTTGGGAAAATATGTTAACTTTCGAAAAACAACACGCCACCATGCTCGGCGTTTACCAATTATACTAACATCAGCCGTTAGTAGAGAGGTACTCTTACGTNTGTCTGAGAGTGAGGGGAGAACGACCACACAAGTGTTAACTTTCGAAAAACAACACGCCACCATGCTCGGCGTTTACCAATTATACTAACATCAGCCGTTAGTAGAGAGGTACTCTTACGTCACAGAAAGTTGGACCAATTGTTGAAAACCACGTGAATGAAAATTGTTAGAGGTTGGTTAAAAAGTTGGAGTGAGGAGGAAGGAGGGAGACTTTGTTGCCTAGTTCTGAGTGGGGGTTTTTATATAAGGTTTGGGCATGGACGCTCTAACGGAACACTCTAACTCTCTAAGGGGCTAACGCTCTAACTCTAACGCGCTAAAGCTCTAGCTCGCTGGCTTCTTTGTTATCAGATTTGCATCATAACTTTCAATATATGCGCTACAGATCATCATTATCCTTTCTAGTCTTAATAAGACTTGTAACTTTGAGTTTTGATCGTGGTTACGATTTCTGATTTTGTGCTTCCTCAAGTTGATCATGTTTTATTAAATGACATTTATAAGCAGACCGGGTAACGTAGTGATGGTGTGAAGAACGAACAGTCCGATTTTATTAAGAGAGGCGAAGTCCGCCTCCGTACTCATCAAGTTCGCTGACGATGACTCCGACCAACATTCAACGCCCTGTGGGGGTCTCGAACAGGTATGGTGACTGCTAATCTGGACGGGNGTGAAATAAAAACAAGCCATAGACTCTTGGAGCCAATTGAGACATTTGTTTTGTTATGTCTAGTGTGAGAAAAGCTTGTAGTAATGAACGGTGATAACTTGCGCATAACTTTACTATGTCATCAAGTATAAACTTTATGGTATTTTAAACGGAATCATTCTGTAAAAGTAATCAACTCAATGCTGTATAAATTAGTGAAATTAAGTACATGTCTTTGGGGGAAATGCGTAAAGGGTAACGGTGTAAGGTCTTATTTTATTTTGAGTTTATGAGAAATGAGAATTAAACCAATAGTTATAAAAATTGTGTTTTCATCACGAAGAATTCATGCATATTTCACAGAAATTATCGGCCCAACCCCTATCCTATCTTAACCATTTTTTAACCGCAGCAAATTTATTACCCCAGTGAATGCTTGCCGAGTGGGCTAGATAAGTGATTTGTTCATTATAAGTGATTTTTCAATATGGGATAGCTTACCTTAGCACCCCCATTTCTTTTATGTTAGAATGCATAATATCAAGGAGATGACACAAACAATGGAAGACGCAGGAAGAATACTTTGCCTAGTATGCAATAGATTTAAAACAAAATATATGGTTAACATTGAAGCAACAATTAGCACGCAAGTAGAAATAAGCAACAATTATTACAACAGGTTAGAAACTTCACATATCTGGGATCCACCATCACGGGCAAGAGTGAAACTGTCAATAAAACAAAATTAAGGCCAGTAACCGATGCTTCCATGCCCTGTATCCCATCTTAAATAAAAGATTCATTTCCCACTCTATCTAAGTCAATCTTTACCACACAATAATTCAACCAACCGTTACGTTTGGTTGAGTCATAGACAATGACAGTCAAATCAGAAGAAATGTAAAGGACATGGGAGAGGAAAGTATTACGGAAAATTTATGGAGGCGGTAAAAGAGGAGGATGGATGGAGAATTACGTTCAACCGTAAACTAAGCGACTCATGTAAATACCCAGACATAGTGAACGTAGGAAGGCTTCAGTGGCTAGGTCATGTAATAAGGGTGAACGAAGAAAGATTGGTAAAAAAGGTTTTCCAGTGCACCCCAAGTGGCGGACGAAAAAGAAGGCGCTTACGAATGAGATGGTTAGATAACATAGAGGAAGACTTAAAGAAAACTGGTGTGAGGCAATGGAGGAGAAAGGCTGAAGATCGAGAACTGTGGAGAGCCATAATGAAGGAAGCCAAGGCCAAACTATAAAGGCTGTACGGCCACAGAAGAAGAAGAAATTCATAATAGTTAAGCTTATTAATAAATTAAATTCAAATTTCAACTTTTTATAATACACCGTAGAGTACGATATGCACTAGTATCCATGGAAACACGTTTGTTTATGGAAAACCCCACCCCGGACCTCATGAGGCGTAGGTACGCCACTGAGGTTTGGCCGAATTGCGGGTTTTGCTCCGTATAATAATTGTGATTAAACAGCTTTTCCGTGACTACATAGTTCTAGAACGCTAATTTGACGAGCTAACATCACGGATTTTCCTCAGTAAAGTCCCCGCGCTAGAAACCATTTGTATCTTGAGGAACACAAGTGGATACGGGGGGGGGGGAATTCTCACGTATCATGCACTTCCACCCTCGCTAGCGTAATGTGAGCTGAAGAAATCCATAACGGTGGTCAATGCGGCATTTCGTTGCCAAGGGCGTCGTTTCGATGTGACATTAGCCGCTTGCGGCCACCTCTCAAGGACACACATGCTGGGTCTCAAGGGCCAATCGGCCATTAGAACAGATATCTGGATATTGCTTCATTCAATATTCCCGCGTACACAAGCAAGGATTCAAGAGAGAGGGCAATGGAATAAACAGGATGGTAATAACATTGGGTAGGATTTTATGGGGGATGGTTTTCTCCCCTCCCACAAATTGTCGGAATATTTAAGATTATAACTATTTGTAAATGTTTACTGATTTTTTACATTAAAAACGAGCTTGTAATAAACACAAAATCTTTCAAGTTAATCGCTCAAGTTTTGATCTGGGAAGTAACTTCGGTATATTATCATGTTCCCATGGGAGATGTACTTTCGAGTAAAAGAATTATATAGAAAGTGTTGTAAATTATAGATCCCAATCCAGGCCTCAGTGTTTCTTCGGTTTTCCTTCGGGTAGAAGAGAATCTACTCGAAGGCAGAAATGTCTTCAGTACTTTCATTATTGAATTTGTATTAAATTTATTTGCTACGATTTATTTTGGAAAAAATATAGATAATTGAACGAACTTGTTAAAAAATTTAATTAAATAAATAACTAAATGTCTTTAATTATTTATTTGATTAGATTATATAGCGGACGTTAATTGTAGTTACATAATTTATTTTAGAAATATTAAATCAGCCACTGCCATTTTATCATGAAATATTAAATCAGTACGCTGTAATATTGAACTGATTGAATGACCCCTTGTTTTTTTTCGGAAAGTAAGTTTGCAACTGCTATTTTGATAATAAAATTAATAACTTATGTGCATTGCCTTATAATTTTGGTCATTGTAATGTACGGTGACCTTTTTACCGATTAACTTGAATATATGTTCATTTACGATGACCTCACACCCCGTGATTTGATGGGAGAATCATGTTTTATTTAAATTCAAATGAACTATTGAATATTCTAATACCAATGGAGAATATCAACATGAAAACATTCATTGACATCAAAGTTGAGGCGTCATCATATCATAACACTGTGTGGACCAATAAATTTCTCTGCTTTGTTTTTATTTTTGTCTAAGGGTAAAACCCGTATTCGCTAGAGGTAGTAACAGGGTCCATCCTTATAAAAGTGTTATTTATTTTTCATATTTTGTTTTTAATGTACAGTGTATACCCAGGAGTACAGAACAATTTTCTTCTTCTTCATATTCTTATCACCACCGTTTGGGTTTCTAGTGGCCATTTGTTATGAAAGATGTCTTTTCTGCATTAGCAAAGGTTATCAGAAAATGAAATAATTGTTTGAATGCCAAAAACATCTGTAAAATTGATTAGAAAATCATGTTTCGGTTAGTAGCAATCACCAATTTTAGAAATTATTTTTACGTAGAAGGGAAATTATTTTTGTATAGAAATACACAAATATATTTTTTTTTCAAAAAGGTATATGATTTGTAGATGATATTAAAATTTAAGACCATAATATCCATCCCTTAAGTTTTTTTTCTAGTCTCCAAAATACATTCGTCAAAATTCCTTATATTTTAATCGGTATATCTCAAAAGGGGTTGGACGATAAAAGCTAAAATTTTCACAAAATTTATTTTTGGTATCGTGTAATTGAAATAAAAACGTCATTTATGAGTTTAAACTACAAACTGCATTAAAAACATTTCAATATTTCAAACATTTCAACTCTTGCAGCAAAATCTTCTACAAATGAAGTATGTCAAAATGTTAATACCGCATTTTGGTGCACAAATAGGCCATTACTTAATTATTTACCTCTATTTCTCTATTTATTACAACCCCCGACTACGTGCTTACTTTTCTATATTTTAAGTGAAGCACAGTTCCGCGACTTTCATTTTATCTGCCGTTTCTTTAATTATAAACCTTGAATCTATACAATAAATCAAATTTTTTAACATTTTTTCCTCCAAAACCTTTTGGAGACTAATTTGTGTATTTTCCCTTATAAAATTAATTCATCGTGAACATGAAAATGTATATATTACTAGTTGTCTCATTAGTTTCGCTTATCAGGAAAAAATTTTTCTATGCATTATTCGAATTTCCCCCAATTCTTCTGAGATATTTTTCCATTTCCTTTGGGTTTTGTTCCAATGATCAATAGCGAAGAGGCGCCCCGTTTAATCACAACGTGCATCATTTGTTTGCTGACACCGACCGTTGCAATTGATTGGAGGAGTCCGGTCTGAGTTCGGTGGCGACAAGATTTTCCGGGAGGCCAGGGGGTTCCCCCACCCCTCCCACGTTGCCATGCAGCGCTCGGGTGACATATGACGTAAGGACAAGAGTTCTGTCCAATGGCAGTCATCCTTCTGATAAGTTGCACTTGAAAGGGTGGCCTCAATGTGAGGAAAGAACAATGCATTGCGACATGTGTCACAATTTGTTTTTAGGAATGTCTAATTTTTCGAAAACGAAAAAGATCCACTGTTTCTTTTTACGACAGAATAATCGTATTCATTTATACTTTTAGTAAGATTGACACGAATACAAATTTATGTAAACACAGTAAGTATTTCAATATATGCTTTATATATCTGTGTCTTCCATCAATAACCAGGTAAGTGTACTTTTTCATTTTTCGAGACACGACCGTTAAAGTTTCCAAAACATTTTTTCGTTATAACATTGGCATTTAACTTTGTAATTATGTGCTATTATAATACATCATGGCTAAGATGAATAACTATGTTTTACATAAAAAACTTTAAAAATTAATGTTTTTACCATGAAAAATGAAGAAAACTAGTTACCTGGTAACCTTAACTCATTCAGTTTTTATTATTTTATTATTTTTATCTAAATTCTTGAGTTTGTACTCACATATATGTAAACAACTTGCTTTTTTATAGAAAATTCGTATTGGAGTAACGAATACTTTTGGTCATTGCTGTTTTTAATGGTTTGTACGTGAATTTTCACAACTCGATTTGAGAAGAAAATACATTTTTGAATCGTTTAGGCTAATACGAATGAAATTTAGCAAAAAACATTTTATATATATAATGAATTTCAATATATAATATTGAAATTCTTGAAATTAAGCAACACTACTGTATTCTAGGAATTTGAATCGTTAACAAATTATAAAAAATAGAGAAAGAAGCACATAAAAGGTTATATTGTTCTTGATCTATGGTATTATAGGATGTGGAGGAATAGAACTAGAGGAATTGTTCAGAAGAAGAAAACAGTACATAACTCGCCAACGTTTCGCATAAATATTATCCATCCTCAGGACTTGTTATACTCTTTCTACAATATAAACATCACTCTTCCACACCTCCAACCTATGAACATGCATACCAGATACATCCTGCTTACTAACTGGAAACTTAAATAAATTTAAGAAATTCGCAAAATTAATTGCGGGGGATCCAGATTAAATTGTTTAACTCCGAAAAACTACCCTTTTTTACATTAAAAATAGGGATGGTATTATCAACCAATCCTTTGCCAAATATAAGGGGACAAACAATAGGGTCTTCCAAATAATCTTCTCCTTGGTTTACAACATTACAACCATTTTTGTCATAATGCGACAATTAATTTAAAGGTGTCAGGATAAATAATTACGTATCTTAGCAATTAATTAACGTAAAGGGCGTATGGTAGGTCCTTGTTTCTGTTATTGCAGGGACTAGATTTCAAACCCATAAAAAGTGCTCTTTGCAATAATTATTGCAAAAACAAAACAGGGGTATTCTGAGTTTTTCCAATAACTAATGTGCGAATTTGAACTTACCACATCTCGTTTTATATGTTTTATTATGACCAACAACTCACTTAAATTTTTGTCTAGGATCAATACCCTAGATCAAATTAACATGAAAAATCGCAATGAAATTTTGCACTTGGAGGGTTTATTGCAAAAAATTGTCCACCTCTGCGATCCCTCAAAAGATGTGGAGGGTCTTTGATTTTCGTATTTTACACGATGAAACTACGTCGTAAATTGTTCCAACTTCATTATTGGGTCGATTCCCCATTGCCTGTCCGTAGGTAGCGTCTTCGCTAACATGATTCTGCTGTGCGGTAGAGTGTGGGTTCAAATCTTGCTCGACCGAACTAGGTGAGGCTTTCAGCTGGGGTTTTCATTACGTATTCCAGACAAATGTTGGTTCGGTGCCTGAAGTTCAACGGCAACCCAGCATCTCTCCCTCCCAATTCGCTCTCCCAAATCTAACGGTTAGGTGGAAGAGCAGGCTTGAACCTCGCCAAAAGACATGTAATAAATAATAAATAAATAAATACTATCCACTGACCCTAGAAAGTATATGATTGAACGATCCCATTTGTTTCACAGGTTTTCGACAACACCTGGGAGAAGACAAGTAGTTGCAAAACCCTTACAGAATGGTCTTGCCCAAACGATGTTGCTGTTGTAGTTTAGGAGGCGGCTCAACTTTTATAGGTTTCATATTCCTGGTAAGGCAAACAACTTCACTTCTTACAGCATTAGACATTGAAAGACAATAATGTACCCGGAATTGCTCATTTCAATTCGTGAATAATTTTGGTTCCAGATTTTTACAATACCCACAATGGCAGTAACAGTTATAGCTTGTGCATACACCAGAGATACAAAAGACTTATGTTCTTTAGTACGAGGCAAGTATAAAAAACAAAATCCTCAAAGCATATTTGTAATTCCTATATCTTTGTGTGTAATTCATTCCTGATTTCTGAAAGTTACCATAAAAATTCTTCCCATGACAGAAAATATATATCAGACAATATGTCTTGGTATTAGGTATTAGAGAGTTTTTGCATAACGAACCTGCTTCCTAGTATATACATTACGTTGATAGCGCTAACAGCATGACGCACATGGAAAGAACAAGTGTAGTTGATGCATTATACATAGAGTACCTTCCACTCAAATCGTACTAAAAATTGTGAACCCAAACAAACTACTTTCATGCAAGCGTACACAAGTAAACTGCACTGTAAGTACACCATCCCGAGCTCATTCGACACACACAACCAACAGATCTCTCACATACCCCCTCAGATATCAACATAACCTCAAATCCAGAACAGAATCCGCCATGACCTTTCTCAGTAGTGTACCACTAACATCATACTCAAACACAAGCGTTGTAACGTACTACGCTAGGACCTTTAGTGCACCACTAACTTCTGAGCATGCGCAGAAGTAACTTGCATATAGATACCGAATACGATAGTTCGCAGGTACATGATTCAAGAACTCCCTATTGTTGAAACAGAAACTTATTCGCGAATGCGCAAAAATGCACATACATTTTTCAATGACTTAATAAATATCATTGAATTGAGAAAAATATTTATTTTATATGGCAGATCTGAAGTAGGGACCAAATTAATTAAAATTTTAGATCTAAAATCACATTTGTGAATTTTACGAGGTCACTCACAACTGGGTCAATATGACCCGGTCCCAATCAAAGTCTGGGGCAATAACATCAGAAGGCCGACATTTATCTGATTCCTTTACATTCTCCATTTCCGAAACTTCTGAGATTAAAAATTATTCCGTGTTAAGTAACGGTATGCCAATATACCTTAGCGAGAGTAAGTTTGGAGAGACAGATAATTAATATTTTAATTATGAATTTTCACGTATACTAATAAAAGTGAGTTATTTGGAATGTCTGTTGCATGTAAATCTTAAAGAGTAATTGGTGAAATTATTTGAAATCTTAAAGGACACTTCTTGAGTATTATGTCAACCAAAGAAACAAAGTATGGTTAATAGAGATGAATTACAAGAGCCAAAAACAATTAAAATTGACTGCTAATCAGCAAATGTGTATCACTCACATTACTGTGAAGCATACAAATGTGTCCGCCAGTGTTCAGCCAAATCGTAGAAGCAAAATTATGTAAAGTCTTTGAAGAACATAGTTTTCAAAGACATAATCAAAAACTGAAATGAAAACCAAATAATTCAGAGGTCTTAACTATGCCCTTTGTTTATTAAGCATTCTGTGTAAAATGCCTTCTCCCTTGATTTTAAAATAATTCGTAATTACATATGTATTATCCTAAATCACCGAAAAATGTTTGTGTACATTTGTAGGTTTTCGTCGTGGTATTTAATTTCATAACACGAAAGTAGAGAAATATGGGAACTGACATATAAACTTAGAATATCACTTAAGAACCCCGGGCAACGCCGGACNCCCTTGATTTTAAAATAATTCGTAATTACATATGTATTATCCTAAATCACCGAAAAATGTATGTGTACATTTGTAGGTTTTCGTCGTGGTAATTTAATTTCATAACACGAAAGTAGAGAAATATGGGAACTGACATATAAACTTAGAATATCACTTAAGAACCCCGGGCAACGCCGGACAAAATGAGCTAAAGAAATTCAGACCTGTTGACTTTTTTAGGACAATCTTATGACGGGTGAGAAGCCAAGGGTACAAGTGAACTAAAAAAAAATTGGTGTGCAGTGCTGTTATGGATAGTTAATACACATGAAATGTTGGTGCCAAAGGCATGTCAGAAATCACACAAACCTGTTATAAAATTGCATCGCAAATACTCGATAGTTTTTGTGTGTCAGTGCGTAAATTCAAACTTCCATTTTTAATGTTATATATGCTACGTTTATAACAGTTAACTTCTTTATCTAGTATTACTCCAATCTATTTGGTAAATAAAATGGGTAGCACTACACTTTATTCAACTGAATTTAAATTTCGTTTGTGCTCCTGTATACTAGTTTCTAACCCTCTCTGAGTTTGACCTTCATAACTAGCATTACAATTTTTTCATTTAATTTTGTATACAAACATTATAAATATTTATATGGTCTTTCCCTTTTGGTATCAGTATTATTTATTTTTTTAAAGTTGATATCAGTTTCATATCCGTCTCTTTTTCAGATCAGTATGTGGAACTGAAAAATCAGTATGTGGATCTTATCTGTGGAACCGACAGAAGATACGCATTACTGATAGTGTCCAATATGCTAGGTGTAATGGGTGTATGGAATGGAATAGAAGCCATATTATGCGTTGGACTCATGTGGGGAGCGAATCAAGTAAGAAAAAGCAATTTCCTTTTTCTATAAAGATGACAGACTACTTGTTGCGCACCTTAAGAGCATCAAAGATCACACAAATATCAAAAGAAGCGAAGGAGCTTTTTTGCTCGACTCTTAATGTATTTGAGAAAACTATTCTGGAGAAGAATTGCTTAGTGAATTCATATCTTAAATAGGGTGTCCTGAGTGATGGTGCTTAGTGAATTAATATTTTGAATATATTATTATAATATATTCAAAATAATAATTCACTTAGCACCATTAATAACACAGTCACACAAAATAATTTTTATTCGGGTCTGGGATCACACTATGTTTTCATCCGTTTTTGGAATCGCTGAATTCGAATCCGGGGTTCGTTTAACTCTACTACATCAGAATTTTGCCAGAACTTCAAATAAAACAATAATTGAGGCATTTTAGCTTTGTTAACACATATGTCTGTTTCCAACTTTAAACACAAAACACAATCTTTTAACTCTAAACGCATAACCTTATACCCACACAAACTCATAACCCCATAACGAAATAATTCCATAACCTGAAAAAACGCCCTAAGTAAGGTTTTTCAGCGTTATTGAATGCATAGTACATTGAGATTCAAATTATCAACAAAATTTATTTCGCTGATACTTGTCCTATCTGCATCCAATCCTTGCGGTGACGGTGGGCAACGGAGTTGTTCAACAATCCGGCAGAGTCCCTGAACAAACGTTATTTCGCGGATGGTTGTCCCATCTGTGTCCTTTCTGCTTCCAGATATACGATCGGATTCAGTTTCACACTTTTTCCGTTCAACTGAAACTGTTACACACACACACATA
>NNCF01137825.1:0-105449 GCA_002313205.1 Laupala kohalensis
GCGTAGAGGCCATCGCTCAACAACCCTCGCACCAGGACATCGCCGACGCCCAGGTGGGCGACGAGGAGATTCAGGACTACCTCAGCCTCGACTCTTCACTCCACCTACAGCGCGTCGACATCCCGGGGACTTCCACCACGCTCCTCTGTGACGTGTCGATGGGCCACCTCCGCCCCTTCTTGCCCGCCCCGCTCCGCCGGCGGACATTTCATGCCCTTCATGGACTGAACCACCCGGGCATACGTGCAACTGCCCGCCTTGTCGCGGAACGTTTCGTCTGGCCGTCCTTACGCAAGGACTGCCGCGACTGGGCACGCGCATGCGAGCCCTGCCAGCGCGCAAAGGNACGCGCCACGTCAAGGCCCCGCTAAGCACCTTCGCTACGCCGTCCGCGCGGTTCGAGCATGTCCATGTGGACATCGTCGGCCCGCTTCCACCTTCCTCCGGATATCGCTTCCTGCTGACAGTAGTTGACAGGTTTACATGCTGGCCGGAGGCGTACCCGCTCGCGGACATCACCTCCGAGAGCATCGTCCAGGATTTCCTCATCGGCTGGGTGGCGAGATTTGGCGCACCGCGGCGAATGATTTGTGACCAAGGTCGCCAGTTTGAGTCGCGGCTTTTCCGCAACATCCTCACGCTTTGCGGCACGGAGAAACACCGCACCACCGCTTACCACCCCCAGGCCTCGGGCATGGTGGAACGTTTCCACCGTACTCTGAAGGCGGGGTTAATGTGCCATGAGGGTGAGGCCTGGCTCACGGCCCTCCCGTGGGTGCTCCTCGGGCTCCGCAACACGCTGAAGGAGGACGTCGGAGCGTCCGCCGCCGAGCTAGTGTACGGCGAGCCGATGCGCCTTCCCGGCGAACTGCTCGCCGCACCACTGCACTCCAGCCCATCTGCTGACGCCACCTGCGTCCTCACGCAGGTACGGGAGCAGATCGCCCGTCTCCGCCCCACGCCGGCTGCACGCCACGCGCGGCCGGCGTCATTCGTCTTCCCGGACCTGGCGCAGAGCACGCACGTTTTCCTCCGGGACGACACCGTGCGTGGTGCGCTGACGCCACCCTACACCGGGCCACACGCGGTCCTGCAGCGCGACGACAAGACTGTCACGCTGCAACTCCGCGGGCAACCCTCCCGCGTGTCCATTGACCGCGTGAAGCCGGCCTACCTGCCCGTGACAGACGTACCCAGCGCCGTCACCCGCGGCGCCGCCTCAAGCACCCCCAGCGCCGCCCCAGACGGCGGCACTTCCGGCACGGCTCCAGGCTGTGGCGACTCCGGCACCCCCGCTGACGGTGGCCCCACCGGCGCAGGTCACCCCGGGCCGCAGTCGCGCGCTGCTAGCGCCGACGACGCCATCACGCGACGTACGCGCGCCGGCCGCCGCGTACGCTTCCCGGCTCTTTTCCAGCCCGGTTAGGCTCCGCCTCTCCGCGGGGGGGGGGGGGTGGCGGCCTCACCAGCACATTATGTGGTGGCAACAATGAAGATACAAACAGAAGAAGACGATAGCACATGCGATTGAGTCCACCCATTGTTGACCAGCGGGCGATGTGGGTGGTGAAGCCAATTGTTCTAAGTTAGTTGGTTCCGAGGAGGCGTACGAGAAGCATCGAGCTAGTGTAACCGCGAGGAGGCGTACGAGAAGCATCGAGAGTGTAACGCGCACCCAAACACGTATATAAGTGCAAACGTACCTTGAGTATGACTTATCCTATATGATGTACGATAAAGATCCAAAGTAGAGTTTTCCTAGACATAAAAAATGTTATTTCTTTTCCCTGAACTATAAAGAATTGTTTCCTTGTAAGTTGTGCACTCTTACTTTCATATTGCACTGCACTGTCTAGTAATTAATTATTTATAAATATACCCACATTTTCTGTGAATACATTATATTTTGCATGTTATTGTAATAAACTGACAGAGTTCTATTTTCAAGCAGGTTTTTGTCACCAGTTGCATGTGACCAAATAAAAACTAATTACATTTGCTGTATTATAAAATTATCGTTGAGGTCAATACAAATTTAACATGACATGTACCCATTTTACTGTATCCATTTCCTATTCTTAGTGTAGCCAGTGTATTGAAAAAGTACACAAATCTTTGTTTGACTCGACAGAGGTCAGACCTACAATTTTATCATTATTCCTCATCATATTCTATTCTAAATCATTTACTCTTTTGTTCATTTCATTAATTATTTGGTCTTTCTGCTTTTGCTTTGCTTTCAAAACTTGTTACCAGACTTACATATTTTACTGTATACTAACTAAAGTATGCAGATCCTTCTTAATTGCTTTTTTAAATTTTCAACCCAGTTGAATTTGAAGATTCCATTTCCAAAATTACGGTTACGGTAGTACCAGCTGCCTATTTCACTCAATAATTTGCCTATCACTAAATAATATTCAGTACTAATTTTTAGATTGTAAGGGGTTTATTATTTTACGGCAACAGGGACAACTAGATATTTAAAGTTATTATATTATTTAACCAAATGTTTCTTGTTATGTAATATTGTTTGTCAGCACATTTATCATTGATGTCTAGAAACTGACAATACTATCATCAGTTATATCTCCAACAAACATAACCCAGATCTACTTATAATACAAAACATTATACAATCTTCTAACTGAATGATAAATGTAATTTCCCAGATGCTCTTATCATTTAGCAAGACTCTTCTACTCAAAACTCCCTTTTTAACATACAATAAATACTTGTGGTATATTCATGTTAAAGGTGGAACAGACTAATAAGAATCTCTTCTAGTATCATAAAACTCTTTGAAAAAGTAATTACAAAACCAACATGCAATTTTGTGGAATAAATTAATGTGCCACACTCACAGAGTGGTTCCAGAAACAACAGGTACACAATTACAGCTGCAGGTGACCATATACATGAGTAATCCTCAAATTTTAAAACAAAAAGAAGAAAAAAAACAATGACTTTGTATTTACAAATCTTTCCTGGCAATATTAAACACTTGGGGCTAAAAGATGATTTTCATGCACTCAAATTACAATGCTAATAATTTATTGATGAGAAGAATGAAAGGTCATGGAAAAAACAAGCAGTCAAAAATGCTCCACTACAAGATTTCTTTCTCATGTTATTTAAAACAAAAACTTTTTTATTCTCCCTTGTCAAGGAAAGGAAAATTTGACAAAATCTTCCACTTCCCTCTATGCATCAAGGAATAAATTTCTGGTTGAGTGAAAACATGGCCATTCCAATTATTGGAAGGAAGTTGAATATATTAGATCATAATATTTCTTGTTAGGGAGAAAATAACACAAAATAAGTATTTTTCTGAATATTAGGTACTCATACTTGAGATCACGCTATAATCAAAAATCCTTTTTTTCTCTCCCTTTGATGTGGAATAAAATTTCAAGATTGACTCTACAATAAGTGGTTAGTAATAAGTATGACTATTATCAACCAATGAAGTATATTTTCATTAATGTTCGTGTGTTCATCTGGAAGTTTTTGAATCATTGTTTTTAATAACTGTATTTTAATTTTTAAGTGAAGTTTACAGGGATGACTAATTTTTAAGTGAAGTTTCTCGACTATCCTGGTACAGGTGAAAATATCTGTATGAAATTGTAACAAGAGAAAATGTTTTTATTACGTTGCTATGAAAGAAATATTTTGAAAATTTTTATTATACACATCTTGGACTTCCATAAGAAAAGAACATTTTTTTATATTTTTAACTACATTAAACTTTATTCTTCGCTATATTTAAATGACATCTCAAGTTTCGTTGTCTAACAACGCTAGGGAATATAAAACAAATTAAAGTTCTTCGCAAGCAAATTTGCTTCGTTCTGTGAAATCGTTATTGTTTAATCACAGAATTTGAATTCTCTATGAACGGTACAAAGTATTAGAAAAAGTTTCTTATTTTTCGACGTAGACTTAATTCCGTTCATTTTTTCGCAAAACTTAATTTGTTTTTGTTTTTTTTGAACATTTGTTACTAATTAAAATTTTTGTTTTACCTGTACTAAATTGTACCAAATTCTAACATTTGAAAAATCTGAAAATGATACAATTGCGTCAATGTGTGGGCGCTAGCTTGATATCAAGTTAGCACCCCCACTGTTTAAATTGCAATTATGGGTGTATCAGGCGTGTACAAAAAAATCTTTTTTGGTGCAAATTGTACTTAATTAGTACTAAATTACAGGTTAATTTTTTTTTTTTTTTGATAAAGTGGGGGCGCTAACTTTATTGAGGTGCCAACTAGTGACAAAAGAGCATCGGACCGTATTTCCAGTCGCTGATGCAGTCTTTCCTCAGAATGACCGTCCTTTTCATTCTATGTCGTAGTTAACCATGGTTGACTATCTCGTACTACGTCTGGGAGCGTGGTAGAAGCGTAGTAACGCGTGGTAAGGCATAAAAGCGAGATATATCGAAGAATCAAATGAATCCAAGTCCTAGTGCGCCGAGACGGAAATGTATTTAGTATCATTATAAAATAAATAAACTTTATTGTCCAAAAAGCAGTTACAAACTGCGTATGACCTCGTGGGGGATAATAAAGTAAGTACATTATAAAATTGATTGTTATTATTAACAGTGCTATGATCAGCAATAAATTATTGTATAAGAATAATAATTATAATAATAGTGGTAATAATAATTATTATTATTACTATTAGTAGTAGTAGTATTAGTAGAATTACTAGTATTTGTACTCTTATTTGTCGTGGTCGGTTAAGTCTGTACGAGTCTGAGTTGAATCCTGGTTGAGTCGTGGTTCAAGTTCAAGATAGTTTTTTGCCCACTCTTGAGATAATTGGTGTCTTTAGTCAATTTTTTTTCTCGTGTTTTTTCCTCTCCTGCATTCTTGAAAATTATGTCTGGTGTAAAAGTATCTATTTCTTTCCTTACGAATTTTAAGTAATTAATTTAAGTTAAGTAGCATATTTCCTCCACGTGATTGTAGGCAGAATCAAAATGGCAATTTGCTAAATAAATTACTTTATTTGTGGTGAGACTCAGACCGAGATCTGCTCTTCCACCTAACCACTTTGAAAATATTACAATATCATTACAAATTAGTTTGAAAGGGAAAGTATTTACTATATCTACTACTGGGAAAACAAGCTAGGGACCATCCAGGTATTGAACCTTTGAACCTTAAGCGATTGAGGGAAACCCAGCAAAAACCCCAATCAGAATGGCAGCTTAAGACCGAACATAACAAATAATTCACAAAATAATATAAGATAACAATGTATTTATAACTAATGTAGTACCTGAAAAAAATCACATTGGAGAGGGAAAAAAGGGATTTGTAGAAAAAATTAATACAACATTACTTATTGACTGTACAAAAATTAAGTGAAACATTGTCTGCACGAATGTCTGTACAAAAATATAAATACAGTTAAGACATATTTCATTGTACACAGAATACAATTACGCATAGAAATTACATTGTAGAAATGCTTTACATCTTAAATTACTTAAAAAATATATTACAAATTACAGAACATTGTATAAGACAATATCTTACATTTGGGAAGTTTACTTTGTAAATATATAAATTATTTTCCAAATAATCGATTTAATGTATAAAATGATAACGGTTTACTTTCAAGAAAAAAGTTATAAGTAGAAGGGGAAAGGGAATAATAGAACTTTCACGGGAGGAGGTACTACCTTTACTGATACAGAGACAGTAGAAAGTAGATATGGTATTTGTAAAATGGAAGTTGGAAATTGATAAAATATGGAAGTTGAAAAAGAAAGAAGAAATAATAATAGTAATTAAGTATCAGGAAAAGTGTCTAGTTATTTATTTCATATTATGGAGGATGTCGGCGCAACTAAGAGGTTAATTTTCTTTTGAATATGTGGACACCATTCGAATGCGTCAGGTGATAGTTCATTCCATTCACGAATTGTACTTATTGTGAATGACTTGTTGAATACGGTCGTTCTGTGTCGTGGTACCACGAGAAGTTCATCATTTCTGGTTCTTTTTTGTTTTAAATATTGAAAGTTTGTAGCAAATTGAGTTAAGTGTTTATTATTTAGAATCTTGAACAGCATGATGATATGAAGAATACGTCATAATTTAATAGGGAATATTTTAACTTTTAAGTAATATTCTGATACGTGTTCGCATTTGCGTAGATCAAATATGAAACGGAGGCATGCATTTTGTGTAACTTGTAATTTGTGTTGTAGCTTTAAACTCAAATCTGAAAAGATAAAATCACAATTGTCAAAGCGTGGCATTATTAGTGAATTAACCAGAAATTTTCTCGTGGAAGTGGGTAATGAATTACGAAGACACATTAGGTTATGCATAGAGGAAAATACTTTTTGACAAGTTTTATCAACTTGCATTTTCCAACTTAAATAACTATCCACATAAATACCCAGATTACGCGCTGATTTGCACCACGGAAGTGTCACACTATTTATATTAATATTTTATCTTCTATGTTTCTTTAGATGTATTATTAGAGTCGCATTTGTATTGTTCTAACCTTCTTTAATTTTGGGAAATTCTTCACTATCTATTATGGACTAAAACTACACATTCAATGGAAATATGAACCACAAATATTGATGTAAGATCAATGGAGGTGCTTGTGTGCATTGCGATACTTTGCTTACCTATGTTCGAGTTCAAACGAAGTTACTCTGCTTGGTGCAGGGCAACTTCACACAAGCGAGTGTTGCTTGAAAAGGCAAATGAATTTGTAAGGACAACACATAAATCACTAAAAATGTATTTATAAGATTAATGTTCCTATCTCAAGAATGAAAAAGGGTAGTAATTCATGTTTGGTACAATAATGGCGAGTGAGCTAGGAAAACACGTAATTTTGAAGACACTGTTGATGATAAGCATTTCTGACTAATTAAACGCTTAATAAGAATTTGCAGGCACTATGAAATTCGTAAACATCTTTTCACTCGTAGATGAATTGTGACTCACTCCATCGACTTTCAATAAATTGTGCGATTCATCGATGTATTCTGTGTACAACAAATTGACAGAACTAGTTTTATTTTTTAATGAAATATACGATAGTAGTAATTTCAAAATGAATCTCTTAAGTGCGATTGTTTATGCGCTTATCAAACTCGAGTTAATATTCTGTCATTAATATGTCAGGTATTTTAACGTAATAATGTGCTGCCTATGTACAAGGTAATTGCTGAGTATAGTAAAATATGCAGTGTACCAATGTCAAATCTGATCAAACAGGATTTCTGCCGTATCCTGATCTCAATTCTTAATACAGAATATTTTATATTTACGTCAGAAATCCTGCCGTTACGACAGAACGTCGTAAATTTTACGACAGAAATCCTGACGTTACGACAGAAGTCGGTGAATGAGGATTTTTTAAGCTTTTCCCTTTTGAGATATTTTAGGTTAAACTTGGGTGATTTTACAAAAATCACAAAATTTGATCACTCATAAGGAATCAAGGATGAGACTCGCAGCTGCAGATCTTATTGCGAGTTGATACCATACATTGATATTCTTCTCAGAAAGTGTTGAAGGTGAGTATTGAAATTTACTATAAAATATTTGACCTCTAAAATGTTAGTTTCTGATTTTACAATATCAAACTCTGATATTATTTTAAGCTATTTATAGAAAACTAAACAAAGTAATGTACTAGACACAATTTCTAGTATTATTCATGCCTTTTCATTTAGTTTTTGTTCCATCGTAATATTAAAAAAAACAGCTACAGAGTTTACCACAAACTGCTGAAAAGTACGAAATCGATACACGCGCTCATACAAAATGGCCGCCCAAAAATTAACGGGTCGTTGGAAAAATAAGTACCCGTTTTCAAAAATTCAAATGAACTAAGGGTAAAAATGTAAAAAAATATATTTCGACAGCGGTCAATTTATTTTTCAATGGTCGATTTCATATGGATTGCAATATACCTATGGAAATCGTCAAGAGGTTAGTAAAGTCCATAAATACCAATAGGAATTTGACGACTGACAATTGGTACACTAGTTTATCAATAGCGTATTACGAGGTTACAGTTGGTACTCCATTAGCCAAGTATTTGTTGTTGAAAATGCTTACAACTTTAAGAACTTTGAGGAGGGAAAACCCTTCGTAGTTTCAGCCTAATACCAAGAAAATTCCTGGATAATACGATTTTGGGTTTCAAAACAATTTGACACTGATAATACTTTCCACAATGCTTGACAATAAGGGTATCGATGAAGACACAAGAAAACCAATGATAGTTGATTACAATACAATGTAGAAAGAAGTGTGGAGTTGATATTTTGGACCAAATGTCAGCTACTTATTCTGTATTCCGAATCACAGGGTGACCAATCGTAATGTTATTCGCTTGTTTGAATATTGCACAAATTATACTATTACAATTAAATTCCATTATATAATAAAATAAATAAGTATAGACTTAGACCTTATCGGACAAACTATACTCAAACATACACTGTTCGTCCGTTAATTACTTATTTAATTTGATTGCACAAATAACTTCTTGAATTGTGTTACAAATGTTAAAATCGCGAACAAATCCACATATGACGGGAAGTTTTCTCCAGTCTTTCACTTTGAAGCATGAACGTCCCCCCTCGCCCAAGCTTCCTTAACAAATATGCCAACAGATTTAATTTTTCATCAGAAAGTGACACAAGCGAGGAACTAAAAATTAAAAAGGGCACATGTTGTATATGGACAACAAAGAAATATAGTAATACAACTGTTGCATGTTGTTAATATGGAAGATTTTTATGCAAAAATTCTCAATTGTTATTATAAAATGTTTTAATAGTAAATATAGTCTTTCTTTAAATTATCATAAGATTACTTTTATAAGATTATTTAGTGTGTGTATTTTTTAGGAAAAAGTATTGTTAGTAGTTTATAAATAGTGTAAATGAATGCATTGTTTTAAAGTGTGTATGTTACACACAAAACCCAAGTTCGGTCAGAAAAAACTACCAAAACTAGTTTTGGCAGATACATTTTTGCCAGAACTAGTTTTGAGCATTTTCAAAATGATTGCCCAAAACTAGTTTTGTCCTCTCAATAAGAATGAAACATTTTGTACTCAAAGTCAATTTTCTTTTTTGGATTTAAAACTGCAATTATTTACTTTATAATGTTTGTATGTTCACTTGGTATAAAAGTATTCATTCCTAGTATATTTTTACAAGCTTTTAAACTTGCACTTATCAGTCAAATAGTCAAGGATTCTATAGTTAGTAAAACATAAGTTATATTCATAGTGTTTCTTGTTTATATTTGAAGTAGCAAGATAACTAATTCATGTCAGCTTAATTTGCATAAGGTGCATTTTACCATTCATGAACATATGCAAATTTTCAAGTGATTGTGAGAGATAAGGTTTACTCCACATAATATATTTTCCAGTGAAAGTCGTCAAACCGTACTATAATGATATCTTGCATGTAATATACGTAATTATTGTTGTAAAAAACACTATAATAGTTATTCTTTATTGTATTCAGTTTCATTCACTCTTAAAATTTAAGATTAGTCCCCAACTTCTTCGTTCTCACGATTTTGCATCACCCGTTGTGCTCTTGAGGACTACTATTTTCCAATTTCAAGCCCTTCCTACGACACACAGCATGGGAATCTCTGACTGCACTGAGGTATTGAGCACTAGACATTCGGGACAAAAGCATTTGATGTCAGAGCATTTACAAATATTTCCGAGAAAGGACAGGTATATTGGAGGGTCTTGAGCAATTACAGGTTGTCAGTTCAGATGACGTGAGGTATGATAAATTTCTGACCCACCGGGGGAGCATGCTTAAAAAAATTAACTGACTTAAGTTAATGGAAGATAAATGTAACAAGTTAATATTTTAGATTTTAACTTCAAAGTTAAATAATGTGTTACCTTCATTAACTAACAATTAATGGATTAATGCTTTTCTGCCCAGCTATGGTTGAACATGTACATAAACAATAGTGGAAGGAATTAATTCAGACTTATAACATTGTACATTATTAATAATCAGCTTCAGTTCATAAAAAGGCTAATGTTAAAACCGTGAAAACGTACGAGAGAAATGAAAATTTTCTGTCAATGCGGACATTAGAAACAATAAGCTGCGGAATCAGTTGCTTTTGTTAATGTCTCATGCATGAAAATAAAATTTTAACTCTAAAAATTAATATCAACTTAAAGTGCATGAAACATCATTATTTGTTCAATACTAGTTTTGTCCTTCAAAACGCTCAAAACTAGTTCTGGCAAAATCGCATCTACCAAAACTAGTTTTGGACGTTTTTTCTGTCCAATGGCTGAATTTGGGTTTATGCACAACATGTATATTAAAATATTAGTAAAAATAGACAAGAAGTGAATTAAGAATCAAAACAACTTAATGTGCACCGAGTCCACCGAGCGAGCAGTTGTGCTAGTTATGTGCTAGCAAGGGATGGACTGTTAAGATAATATACTGTACATCCTTCCTGAACACAATGTTATCTACTCCACTACCTGCTCCCGCCTCTCTTCACAGCAAATCCTTGGTGCGCCACTGGAAGAGAACACATTCAATCAGGTCAGTGGATTTAAGTACTTCTCTCTCTCAGGACAAAAACTTTGCTTTAGTAAATGTGTAGTGGTTATCAAGGAATGTTCGGGAAAGGGTTATTAATCAATCAATATACCTTATCAGTGATTAGCTTATACTTTTGTATTGCTTTTTACATCTTTAAACCAGTATAATACATTTGCATTTCTAGACAGAAATGACATGTCAACATGTAACATCAGGTCATAAACACTTCAAAAATATTCATTGGTCCCATTTATTCAATCACACTAATGTGAAGTCACTGTTTAAGAACAAAATAACATCACGTTCCACACATTTCAAAAATATACATTGGTCCCATTTATTCAATCACACTAATGGGAAGTAATAATCAGCTATAAAAATTCATATACCATGAATACATTAAGTTTTCACAAAATAGTGACAATAGGAATTAAATCAGACATAACGCATGTAAGGCTATTCATAGCTCTCACAACATTATTTATGATTCAATTTCATTGAAAGTAAGACAATATTTTCAAATGGCACCCACAGACTCGGAAGTTCAGGAATTGTGTAATGAAAACAAAAGGAAACTAACCTTTTTGTTTTCGCCGAGTTTAAAGTACATTTTCAGACATCCCATCATGATTTTACTAAGTGAACCATATTTTCAGTTGAGAGAGAAAGCTTATGGAAAAAGGACAATGAAGCCATGATTCTAAAGAGATGTTTTAAAAGAAGAATGTAAATGTAAACATGCATAAATTGAAAGATATAAGGCTTATTGTGACTCTCAAAATTCTCATAAAACCCCCAAACTATTAATATTATGACTGTACTATAATAAATCAAGCCTTTAGAAATAAGAACTATTGGGTGTAGGCTTAGGGTGAATTTGTGTTGTATTTACTTATTACTGAAGCTTTGAATAAAACAAAAGTCACTACATGGACAATGAAAACCCAATCTTGACAGTTCTGCAGCACAGCTCGCGATTGATAAGACTTATCACATTTCAAGGACCTCAAGAAAAAGAATGACGTAAATATAATATATTAACAAAATATCATCTATTCTCTTTATGCAACTATAATATTATACAAGAAAAAATAAGTTTACAATAAAATGTTGAAATTACATTTGTAGAGAGGCACTTGTAGAATATAATATTTTTTGTTAAGTCTAAAATCTCTTTACTCAACAGCATAATGTTCCTAATGGTTTATGAGTAAATACTATTATTTAGCCCAGAAACAGAATCGTACAAGGGAGGAAAAACGTGTGGGATTTACATGATGCTTCACAGTAACTTTCTTGGCCAACAGTAATACTGCCCATGATTTCATCTTCACAATTCACTAAGTACAGCACCAAAGGCAGAAAAATATCCAGCAATAAATTTAATTTTCCTCTATAGGACTCTTGACTGCTTATTTTAATAATAAATTGTATTACTTCAAAGACCAAATGAATACACACAGTATGAACAATATTTAGAAGTCTTTTTCTGCAAAGAGATCATGAAATACTGCACATAAATACTATAAGCACAAGGACAAATAAGTAACAAACGTGGACATTTCCTTTGAAACATAGGGTATTTGGTTTAAGCCCAACACATGAAAAGATCATCTTTCGAAAAAATGATCTTCTGAAAATGAAAATGAACAATTAGTTTCAAGGCACTAATTATTCAGCTACAGGAATAAAATATAGAGAAATCTTTCCTGTGATAACTACTACTCTTTTACAATAAAAAACATATAGGTTGTGCGTTTCATGTTGCCAACACTAATGGAAGGAATATAAATCATCTTCACTGACTTATAGTCTTGAATAGATTGTGGAATACTTCAGCTAATCAGGAAATTCACCTAAAAAACAAAAAGGCATAAAATGCAATAATAATACAAATAAATTAGTACTTAGCTTAGTCAGGGGCATGGCAATGGGGATCATTAAAATAAATTATTGGGAATGGGAAGACAAGTATTTCCTTTTTGGCAATCATTCGTAATTTGTTGCGTCAACACAATGCATTGAAATCATTCATTTAAGAGATTCTTTGTCACTTGGAATGGTTGTGTCTCTTCCTCTCGCAAGGCAGAGCTATGGGAAGTAAATCTGTTTCAGAGTTAAGCAATAAACGCCAAGAATCCAATGCCCTGAGATCACATAATGGTCATTGCCAAGATAATAAAAACTATTGTTACTTTAATGCTATGATTAGTGCCAGATGTGCACAATTTTGTTAACCATTACTCCAAAAGTTAACTTTGTTAATTGTTAATGTGTTAGTTTGTTGTCTAAAATTTAACAGAAGTTAAAGTTTAACACAACAAATTAAGTGAAAATTTTAAATGCTAAATCAGCCAAATAGTCAAGTTTTCTAGTTAATCAAACACACAACTAGTACATCATTGTAAAATAGGTGTAAAATAGAATACGAAGGGTAGGTTGGCTAGAGAAGGTAAATAAAAACATAAGTAATGTTAATTTTATATCTCATTCATTGTATTCGACTTAGCAAGAGAATAGGTTCCACTATTTTTAATACTTTTTTCTCATGGAATCTATATGGTAATGATGAACATACCAGAAACAAAAGCAATCAGAAACCTTTTCTTAAAATCCTCTGAGCAGCTTGGATCAAAGGAGTAAGCGTATTCAATTCCATACAGTTTTCAAGAAATGAGTGTTGAAGTAATTCCTCAGCAGATGCACGTTTGTCCACATCAACTTCAAGACATCGATCAAGGAAGCTCTGAAAGCAACAAAAGATAAAAGTAAATCAGTAGTTAGTGAAAGGACAGTTTATAAATTATCCAACATTCAAGGTCTTAACATACAAATCTATTATGCAAATAAATCTAAACATACTTTTAAAATCAATATGTCAACTTAACATAAGTTGATAAATAAGGACATTTAACATTAAGAAACAGAGTTAAGCAGTTCGTCATACATTCTGATTCCAAGATGGTACTCTTGGATCTCCCAGACAACACACATTCCCCTTTATGCAAGGAGTATTACCTTGAAGTTGGGAGAAAGTTTATCCCAGCTTTTTATTACTGGTCGTCCATTAGCAGCAATCAGATACACAGCTCTAAAAGGAGTTTCCTTCAAATATGGTGGCTCACCCTCAATCATTTCAATGGCCATTATACCTAATGACCAAATGTCTACTTTCTTCCCATACTGCTTCCGTGTAACAACCTAAAATTGATTAAACAACAAAATTAAACATATGTTAAGAAACAGTTTTTACAAGTACAACATATGAGAGAATTGTTTACAGTTTCGGGAATTCAAACTGAATTTGCCTAGAATAAATTAGTTTATATCTTTATGCAAGTCATTAATTGTTTTCTGAACATCTTTTGTTTCTTTTTTGTCTTTTGGTAGTGTTACCATGTCATGAATTGCTGATCATCAAGTTTGTAATTGTTGAGTGTGGAAACATATGAAGGTGAATGAGATTAGGACAGCTAACAATTGACTGACCCATTGCTTCACTTGTTGAAATATCTCATCAAGAAGTACTAATTTAAGATGGTGATAATGTAAATTATTAGATTCAAGAATCTTACATTCATGTTACAGAGGGGTCAACAAAAGGAATTGCTCCACAAAACTGATTGATGTTCATACTGCAAAAGAAGACATTAAAGAAAACAAATCCTAGAATGTAACAGTATTCTGTAAATTCGCTGTTTAATGTGTTGGAAGAAGAACTGACATAATTGTAATGTAGTAAGTGCACAGCGCCTTCTTAAAGGTAAGAATACATTAACTTTCATACGTATAAGCTCATTTTTCTATTATATATTACCAGTTTAATTAAAACTGTGGGTAAACCTTTATCGTCGACATTCGAAATACTGCACTATATCACGACTTATCTAAATGAAACACTTGCTTGGAAATCTTAAATTCATTTAGATGTTTGAAGTGTTAGCTTTTACTCACTCTCCCTGTGTAAGTGTATAGTAGTTTTATACAAAACTATGTTCTGAATTTTATCAGATTTTTATTTAATGTTCAATTACGGAAACATTTTCTTTGCACAGTTTTGTACGAGGAGGCAAGGTTGGGCAGTTTGGAAACTAGTTTTCAACTTACAGGAAAGACCACATGTGGTATAAGTTAATAGAGCAATCTTTTCATTTTAATGTGTTTTTAGAAACTTCTAATGGAAGTAATGGTTATTGGAGAAAAAGCTGTCTACCCAGAATGAATAGCAATTTTGATGTGGAGACAATAGGGTATCAGTTGATTGGGTGAGCGAGCGAACGAGTGGGAAAAACACTTTTAAAAGAATGTGTTTTCGAGACAAATAGGATCGAGTATTAAGGGCGTAGAAGATTCGAGGTTCGTCTAGGGGGCGCAAGACGCTCCTCACATTTGCACGTAATGGAAAAGAGAATAGCGGCAGAAAACATTACAGAGGTGTATGGCCAGTTTTCGAACGATAGTATGGATAGAGTAAGTATCGATACATAGAGCTTTGATACTCGATACTCAGATTAAAAGCATCGAGTAGTTATCGATACTTTTGGCTTTGATACTCGATATATTGCACTCACCTTATCTATAAACATATAAAAGTTTGACAAATCGTTAAAATTGGATAGAATTATTGGTCTACGATTTAAATTACTCAACCACAAGTAAATAATACAAACGTAGGCTTCCGCGGCCGGAGTCAATAAAAGCTTGTTTGTCCGGGACAAACCGCTTCTTAGTAGATGTAACTACCAACGTTTCGGCCATCGTGCTGTGGCCTTCTTCAGGGTAATGTCAGAGTCGTACATACCTAAGTCGCTTTCGTGCTCTGCGAGGTCGAACGTGTTACGCGTCGGTTATATAGATTGGGTTGGGGTTGGGCGGCTACGCCATGATTGGCCGGCCACATTACACATTACAAATCATTACACGTAATGGAAAAGAGATAGCTCTCTTTTTTCACTGTTTTCCAGTTTGATAGTAAATTTTACTCCCAAGTAGAAGGAGCGGCTATGGGTTCACTCCTTTCTCCTGTCATTGCCAACATCTTTATGGGAGCGTTTGAAAATGAGGTTATAGAAAATTCTTTATTAAAACGTAGAGTTTGGTTGCGATACCGTGGATGACACCTTCGTCATATGGCAACATTGACGAGAAAATCTTAACAGATTTTTGGATTTCATCAACCAGGCTCATACAAACATCAAATTCACTATGGAAATTGAATCCAGTGGTCAGTTGCCGTTTTTAGATATTCTCGTAAAAAAGAAGAATGACGGCTCCCTTGCGCATAGCGTTTACCGCAAGGCAACACATACCAACCGTTATTTGAATGCTGAGTCACACCACCATCCAGCTATCAAACGTGGTGTGTTAAAAACATTAGTCACCCGAGCCAAAAAAGTGTGTGACAAAGAGAGCTTAGACCAAGAAATGGAACTCCTGCGTGATACTTTCCGCAATAATGGCAACAACAACAAGGCCATAAACAAGTCTCTCAAATCGCATCATAACGTTCGTTCGGAAGATAAAAAAACCGCGAGTTTTCTAAAACCTCTTTACTCCCATATGTAGAAGGACAAACTGACAAGGTTGGTAGAATTCTCAAGAGACATGACATAAGACCTGTCTACAGCGTCCCTGAAAAGTTAGGCAAATCTCTTGTTAAAGTTAAAGACAAGCTACCCCCCCTCCTGGCGTCGGCCGGCATTTACTCCATACATTGTAAATGCGGTCGCGAATACATAGGGGAAACCGGACGAACTGTGGAAGAGAGAATGAAAAGTTAGGCAAATCTCTTGTTAAAGTTAAAGACAAGCTACCCCCCTCCTGGCGTCGGCCGGCATTTACTCCATACCTTGTAAATGCGGTCGCGAATACATAGGGGAAACCGGACGAACTGTGGAAGAGAGAATGAGGGAACACATTAGACATTTCAAATATGGAAGGACAACCAAGTCAGCTATAGCCCTCCATGTGATAGAGGCGGAGCATGACTTTAACTTTGATGAAACTCAGATAATTACTAAGGAGGATCGTTGTTGGCCTAGACGGATCAAAGAAGCCATAGAGATTGCCAGAACACCTAACAATCTTAATGTTGATAATGGCATGACATTAAGCAGCGCCTGAAGTTCGGCACTAACTCCACCCGAGCGCTCCGCTTCACCCGGTCTCCAAGCGCAGTGACCCCACACGGTTCCGCTCCGACCCGCGCTGATTGGCCGCCGCGCCCGGTCAATCATGACGTAGCCGCCCAACCCCAACCCAATGTATATAACCGACGCGTAACACGTTCGACCTCGCAGAGCACGACAGCGACTTAGGTCTGTACGACTCGGACATTACCCTGAAGAAGGCCACAGCACGATGGCCGAAATGTTGGTAGTTACATCTACAAAGACGCGGACAAACAACCATATACAAGTAAATAAATTTATCCGATTTACACACTTAACATACATCAATACTTTTGATCTGATACATGCAAATAGTTCACTTGAATCCATACTTTAGAACCGATACAGGGTAGCAATGTACATGATACTTCTGATCCGATACCACGTAATTTTGGGATCGATACTTAATGTGTGAAAAAACTAAATAGGGAGAGGATTGTTCCGACGTAAGTAAATAGTGCTCATGGCGTGTAGGGAACGATCATACATTTTATCTCTTAGAAAGCCAAAACTGTATGAGCTATCCCAACAAACCACTTTCCATACATGGGATTATTTTTTACTCATTTGCCGGTAACATTAACGTTTACGGTCGTGCCAATGAAACTATAATTGTCTTCTTCAGACATTTTCCTTTCCATTACATTTTCATTTAACCTTCCTTTCTCATTTGGAGTGATGACGTAGAAAGACCTTCTCTCTTCCACCTGTTTCCCCGTTCTTTAACTCCGTTACTGAATAGTGTATCTAACAATTCCTATAGCCATCAAGAAAACAAAAATCCGAGTTTGGACTTCTTCTAAATAAATTTCGTCCACAAAATTATACCCACCGATAACTCATTCTTTTAATGAATTTTGCACTGTTTTGGACAGTAATTGGACAGTTCCAAAATACATGTTCAACTGTTTCACTTTCTGTTCACTGGCATAGTGAACTTTCTAAATTTGCGATTCGTTTCAAGTATTCATTGAAATCACCGTCTCCATTTAAATAAACCATAACTATTCCATTTGGTTCAAACCGTTGTTTTCTTAAACCAGATTGTGACAACAGAAGAAACTAAATACAAAATACATCTGATAGGATCATTATAGCTATTCTTCACGACTTGACAAATCTCAGATTTCTCGGCCACAATTTCAACTGCGTGTTTACTTTATCATTACGTTGTCGTATCATTAACATTAAAAACGAAGCATTAATGCGAAAAAAGACATTTGTTTCTAATATATACACACACTTATATTATGTATTTACCGATAAAATGCAAGGAGGGTCGAGTTAGTTGGGTATGTTTATACATTAGAAACAAATGTCTCTTTCGCAATAACGCTTCGTTTTTAGTGTTAATGATACGATAGTAAACACACAGGTATTGTTTTCGGTATTTTAGTACATTCTCTACATGGTAGCATCAATCCCTGATGTATTTAGTATTAATAAAAAATCTCTCACCTCACAATAGTCGCACTGATACTTTCCATGTCTTCGCGCCTCTATACTATATCGCCAAATAGTAAAATACTAAATGATGGCGCAAAAGTACAGTTAGCTCCCAGAATATACAGCAATCCAGATCGTGAAAAAGAATTCTGGCCACGTTTTTTGTGAGTGGTGCTGAGTTTCACTCGGTGCCTCGACTTCTTGCAATATAATACACTTGTGATTTCTTCTCGTTGCCTAACTTACCATTGTTGACTTCCCCTTACGAATTTCCTGCATTGAATTTCTTGTTCATCTCCTTTGTCATCATCCTTGCCAAAGCATTCGTATTTTCCATGCCATGAAGTCGGCGTTTCTCAGTTGTGCTTTATCTATGAAGACGCTCGATTGTTTGGTCCTTAGATGGAATATTGCCCAAACTGTAGCAAATGGATGAAACTTTGTTGGTAGACTTCCAAAGATCATCGGCATGATAACCAAATCTGACGCATAACTTCCTAACTTTTAACTGCACAACCATTCTTTAAAAATCTGGACACGTGGTAATATGAAACACTACACTTCACGTCATAATGAAAACGTTTCACTGACACATAAGTTCCTCAACATGAATGTTTGTAAACATGATCTCCTGAATTGGAAATATTCGAGCTTTTGAACATGCCACACACACAACACATACATATATTTAGGGTGTAGACATCAGCTAAGAAAGGATTTTGCGAAAATCCACCCCCAACAGCGTGGAATGTTTTATGTATGTATCCCACCATATTTCTACAGTGCATGGAGCAATTTCAGCCATACGATACATAAATGACTATCGGAGCACTGTGGGAATAAGACATTCCTGGCAATCCTAGGGAGAGTGTGGAAGATGGTGAAATGACGAAAAAATGGAAATATCTGATATTAGATTCAAAACCATTCTCTTCGGTGCCGTTGGGCTGGATAAGGACGTCCCCGTGGCTTTGTAAGTTCACAATCAATCTACATTGAAGATAATATGCCCCTAGCATCAATGGGCTAGGGATGGGAATGGAGGAGAGGTAAAAAAAAATAAAACACGACAGACATTCATGCTGAATACATCTTTTCTAAGACACAGAAGAGCAAAGTCAAACTCTCAATACCACTCAAGTCCACGAACACCCTGTATAGGGAATATACTCCCTCAAGCAAGGGGAAGAAATGTAAAAATAAACGAAAGTGACTGATATTAGTGTTGAGATCAATTTCGGGGTCGCTGAAATTAGTAGTAACATTCCTGAAGAGGCCAAACTCCACAATCAGCCCCTTCATACCCCAGCACCCCTTGGAAAGGGGATGGCATGTAAATATTATCGAACACGATAGATACCAGTGACGAATACTATCAGTACTATCATACGCACCAATAATATTAAACCACCAACATTAATGGGTAACATTCTCACTGGATATCAATGTGAGAAAGAATATAGTTAAAGAGATATTACGAAATTCACGTAAGCAAAGCCGCGGGTTCTCAGCTAGTTTCATATAAAAGTCTTCGGAATGCATAACCTAGGAGTTAACAATAACTGATAATAAATTACCATCTCTCCTCAAAATATTTGTCCTCGAAGTACATGTACAAGAAATTAAACTAGAAACCTACTAAATTAAATGATTAAACCTAATTCCACAGCTCATCGGAAAATTACACGAAGAGAGGCGCAATGACGGACGAAGGAGATGGGTCAACACCAATGAGACAAGAATTTATTACCCGACAGAAAAATATAATTATGAGAATTTCATCAAATATATATAGAAGACGAAGCAAAAAAAGGTAAGTTCAAACTTTTTCAAATTTTTACATTATATTTGGTATATGCAATATTAAAATCTTATTTTTTCTTTTACGGATCTCAACATAAAAACGAAAGAAGAGGAGGAGCTATCGGATTCATCTGACAGGGATGAAATCATCTTTCATCAGACACTAATGATATAGAATAATTTCAATTTACAATTTATTTTTATAATTCAATTGTTCCAATTCATATTGATATATTATAACGAATGATTAATTAATGTATTATGTTTATAAATAAAAAATCATAGCTGTCGAAGTAAGTTGGTCCACGTCCTGACGGTGGGATGCAGAGAAGGCTCTCAAGTATTTCTTTTCTTTTCTCCTATTTACCTGGTTTTTCACTTTTATCTTCTTTACTGGCCTTCTCTGTGTGCTGAACGCTCACCCATGGGTTTGCAATGCATGGCGACCAGTGTCGGAGGGAATAGGTGTCCTGGTGACTTGAGGGGTCCATGCAACCCTAGGAGGATTTGATTGCATGTGACATTCAACACGCTTGCTTCGGTCTCGGCCTCTTCTAGACGGGCGTTCGGGGGCTAACCCACCCCCGACCAATTGGCTCGGTCTAGGTCATCGACTGAACTCAATTGTGAGGGGGGGCGCAGGTGGTTCTTCCCGCTGGATAGCGGCGTTGGTACAATCTCCATGCTTAAAGAACCCTGCATACCCCCGGGTCATCCCTGGCACCCCAGTGGGGTGTCCCCATGTTGGACTCCGTGGTGGGTGGGGAACACGGGGATGAAATAAAGTCCATTCGTATGACAATGAAACCCCCAACCCTGCCCTTTTCCTCTATGAAGAAGCGATTAGTTGCAGAAACTGTCAACTTGAACACTTTTTTTGCAAGGATAGCGACCGGCCGACAAAGCCTCGCTTCCTTGTCATGAGTTGCATTGAGGAAGGAAAGACATTTAAGTCTGTAAGCGCGGTTCGTCTTGCGAAAGCAATCGACGACAAAATTGGAAAGCTGCAGTCTGTCGTGCGCCAGTGGAACAGAGAAATTCTGCTGGAGGCACGTACAGATAAGGTAATTGAAACTATAAGACCCATAAACGTAATTGCTGGCTTAAAAGTCAAGGTGAGCACTCACCCCAGCTTGAACTTGTGCAAATGAGTGGTTAAACACGATGATTTTGCACAAGATCTGAAATAAATTTTCGAGTCGGAAGGTGTTTTCAATATTCACAGAATCAAGAGGAAGGTAAAGGGGAAGTTCGTCCCCTCTTCCACTTTGATTCTCACCTTCGATCGGACCTCTCTTCCAGAGAGCATCTCCTGTGGGTTCCGTCCTCTGCGCTGCTTTAAGTGCCCGAGATTAGGTCACACATTGGACCGCTGCAAGTCATCTTGTGAAATATGTGTTTTTGCGATAAACCGTCGCTCGAGTCGTCACCTTGCTCGTCGCCTCCGTGCTGTGTGAATTGTAAGGAAAACCATCCTTTCAATTCAAACACATGCCCTAAATATGTGATGGAGAATTACATCCAGAAGATCCGCGTTATGGATAGGGTGTCTTTTCCCAAAGCCAGGCGTCGGTATATGATTAAGAATCCAGTCGCAATAACAAAATCCTTTGCAACAGCGGTTAGCGCGAACGAACCACCTACAGCTTCCTTTGGCAGTGAGGTGGATTTCGAGGCAATTCAGATACTAACAATGTGCAACTCAGGCCTGCTTTGATGATCCTTCCGCCGTGAAAGCGGAATACCTGGGGTGTAAGATACTTATACCAAGTATAAGATTGCACCAAAACGAACATCTGTTTCCACATCTACTTGCACGACCACCGAGAAACCGCAGTCTGCTGATAAACGATCACCCCGACGTCCTACTCGGGGTCGTTCTCGACAGAGAACTAGCTGACGTCCCACTGAGCTGACGTTTTAAAGTCAGACACTAATGTTGCTTCCCTTCGTCGCCGATACAATTCCCGCAAAGGAGTAGCAATAGTGGACTTATGTCCGATAGTGATCATTCTAGCAGTAATCAAGGCAACTCTCCCGGGGAGGGGATCATAGTAGGGTCTGATTTTATAGTCGTCAGCACAAAAAAACTAGACGTCGAAAAAAGAGCGAATAAACACCAAAACATGGCTCCTCTTTCTTGGAATTTGAATGGCATTCATGTCCGTTCAGATGACATTAAGCTCTTGCAGTTCCGTCGTGCTCCTCAAATAGTTTGTCTTCAGGAAACGCATCTCTTACAAAACATTCCTTTTTCTCTCGTGGCTATACCTGTTATAGGATGGACATCGAAGACGGTCTGCATGCACACGGTGGCGTCTCTGTGCTCGTAGACGGTTCAGTCTATGCCAAAGGAGTTTCTATAACCAGCGTCTTTCAGATCCTATGTATGAGCGGGAGCCTACCATCCCTTACATTTACAGTACGTACTATTTAAATCCCCCTGGGCAGTCGTTCACAAAGAGACATCTCGCTGGTCTGATGAACCAGTGGCAGTCCCTATTTCTTATTTTCGGGGATTTTAATGCCCATAACCCGATCTGGGGTTCTTCATACAACTGCCATAAGGGTGATATAATAGAAAAACTGTTAGATAGCCGATATATAGCGTTCCTTAACACAGGTCAATCCACACACTTCTGTACAGTCTCCCGATCTCTAACGGTGCTTGATTTAACCATCTGCAGTTCCTCATTTTCCCCAATCTTAGACTGGACAGTTATTAACGATTTGTATGGGAGTGATCACTACCAGATTCTTGTACATTTGAACGTTTCTTGCCCCACGGTTTCTCACCCCTCTCAGTGGATATTGAAAAAAGCAGACTAGGATGTATTTAGACGCCACATCAATCTTTGCGATGAGCCTTTTGCCGATATGGATACAATCGCATCCCATTTCACTAACGCAGTTCTCGAAGCGGCCGTTGTTGCTATCCCTAAATCATCATGTAATCCAAGGTATTGCCCAGTTCCATGGTGGAATTCGGATTGCGCAAAGGCGGTCAGCGCAAGAAAGAAAGCTTTAGGGCGGCTTCACAAATATCACACTGATGAAAATCTCATTGAGTTTAAAAGGTAAAGAGCCAGAGTAAACGAACTCCTCGAGAAAGTAAGTCCTCCACCTGGATGGCTTACATTTCATCTCTTAGAAGCCGTACTCCATCATCAGTCGTATGGCAGAAAGTTCGGAAGATCCAAGGTACGTGGTCTCCTTTTTCCATCCCCGGTCTCAATGTAACTGGACAGTTTTAAACGTCAACAGAAGTCATCGCTGAGGAACTTGCATAACACTACGAATGTCTCTAACTCCTTCGTTTTTTCTCCATCGTTTCTCCGAGAGAAAGCCTGAGCGGAAAAGTGTTCCTTAGATTTTTCAAGTTGCAGAAAAGAGGAATATAACATTCCTTTCTCAATTACGGAGATATCTGCCCTTGCGTCCTCGAAAGATACATCCCCTATCCTGATCAAATACATAACGCGATGCTAAAACATCTTCCAGAGATAGGCTTGAAATTCCTTCTGAAGTTATTTAACTGTATTTGGAATGAGCATACTGCCCCTGCTGAATAGCGTGAAGCCATAATCAGTCAACTTCCGAAGGATGGAAAAGATCTTTTTAATCCGTCGCACTTTCGACCGATTTCTGTCACGCTGAGTTTGCAAATTGTTATAAAAATGATCACTCGTCGTCTTGTTTGGTCTCTGGAATTCTCTCGCACGGTCATTTCTTCCGCGGTGAATCTTCCCTTCATCTGTGAGACTTGCAACACGTACCATGGAACACATTTTGGAGTGTCTTAAATACAGTACCATTCCATGGAGACACAACCTACCCAACAGTTTGGACGTTATGCTTGGCCAAAATGAACCGATTTTGATTCGCCTATTTAAATTCCTCCAGGAATGTGGCCTTTGGAACCTTTTATTTGTACGTCATTATTCAAATTCATAAACGAATCGGGGCTCCTCCCACAAGTTCTCGGGACGGTTTGGATTGAAATCCTTTCTTTTTCCTTTTCTTTAACTTTACATTTTTCTCTCTAAATTTCCATCTTTTTTTGTTTTCGTTTTTTATAATTTTTTGGGAAACTGTTGTCTCTTTTTTCCTGTCTTTTTATGTTTCGACTTATGGTATTTCAAGAGGGTTTTAGTGGGCATGGTCGAGTCATTCGGCGAGTCCCACACACGGGGAGTCATGTTGGCTCTCCTTAGAGCGTAACTGCATTTTCCCTACCTGTAGAAAAATGTTAAGGCTCTAATGACCTCCATATCGGCGAGCCGTAAAGCCCCAATAAAAAATGATTATATTTACCTATGTAAATAGTAAGTACAAGATATCTTCATCCGCGTCTCACTGACCGGCCGTGTATTTTTTCTTTCGGCGTGGTTTGCGGACTAATGAAATGACCGATTTGGCCTAACTCTACCCCACCGCCAGACTTGGAGCCCAACATCGCAGGAGACCCAAAGCACTTTTTCGGACAATTATAATGAATAAACTTTCAACAGCACTTGCATTGGCATCTAAGGAAATGACATTCTTTTCTCACATTTGTTATATTCATAGTGTCACAGCGCTTGCAATTAGCGCACTACTAGACCAGCAGACCAAGCTAGCTCTTAGATTAAACTTACTGAAAATGTATGCAAAAACTAGTGTCTAATGAAATGACAGCCAATTTTGTGGCGCTGAATTTCGCATTAATCTAATTATTTGGCAACGGTAATTATTTAAGTTGGAAAGATTTAAGTTGGAACAATTTCACGTTGAATTGCTACGAAGGAAATGTAATGTGAGGAGTATCGCTCTAAGCCAAGGTGGTTCGAAGCATAGCCTATTGTCAGTATGTGATCTCAAGACGTTTCGTAAAAAAATAGCAAGCTTATGGAGTCCGGAAACAATTTATGTATGTTTTGAGAGTAATACGACGAAAGACAGGGCCGAGCACAAGATTCGCAACAATATGAGCGTAAAAGATCGTTGAGAGACGATAGCCCGTATTCCGTGAATCTGTAAATGCTGTAAATGTTCGGTAATCCCATACCGTGATTGCAGCTGTGTGAATCAAGGACTCGCAGAGTAACTGTTTAAGATATTCGTACACAAATAATAAGATCTCGTGGACACAAAATTGCTCAGTCGATATATGATGTTAAATGACTAGAAATGTAAAAGTAGATAATGAAATGTAAAAGTATTTGTTTCCTATAATCACGTAAAACTAAAAATTAATAGAACGTGATAAAACTGGAACGCTCCATACACGAGAAAGATGAACGTTGCCTGGAAACTGAGAAGTGTTAATTATTTATGAATGTTTCAATAATGTTAATTTAAAATGAGAGGTAGAACAGCAATAATACGATTTTTTATTAAAAAGGGAGAATTAATTGTATTTTTGAAAGTGTGGTTTTGGAAGGGTATTTTTACGGTTTATTGAATTGTGAATTTTATTTTGGTGTAGAATTGCAATTACTTTAATGTTATTAATTTTGATGGTTTAATAAATAAATAATTGTGACTATTAAGAAACTAAATATCGATGAACTTTCAAGAAAAGAAATTTGTAGATTTGAACTGAGCGCGGATTATCTCCCTTACATGAATTGGTGTCGATGCAATTAACAATTGTTATTTAGAGTTCATGTACTTGGGGAGACGTTGATATGCTAATTTTTATTGGTAAAGCCAATAAATTGTCGAACATCAGCAGAAGTCACACTCGAACCCAACATTAGTTACTTGCCTGTGTTCGTCCATTTCTTTCAGGAGAGATATTAGTCAGGGACGGGGTCAATATATGGGGTGGTACGTGGATGTCAATTGTAGTACAGCTATTTCTGGTGCGTGATATTTCGGCCAGTGTCGGTTGCATTACTATATATATATATATATATATATATATATATATATATATATATATATATATATATATATATATATATATATANTTTTACGAGCATTCAAATGTTCAAGTTTTTCAGAATAATTTATCTGAAAAAGGATAGAACGACAAAATCGGAAAATTTCACAAAACAACCGAGTCAAGTACATGTGAATTTTTACAATTGTGGTGTAAGTACAAACTATGTTAAAAAAACTTAATGTTTGATGTTTTTCGATTAACACAGCAAGTGATAATGATATTGTTTGTCTAAATATTAATACTGCATAAGTAGGCCAGAACCATATATTTGGCGATAATATTCAATGACGTAAGCAGAATGTTTTTTGGTGGGCCTAAGAGGTACACAATGTGACTATAGGAAATTTTTTCGTAAGTTTCTCGCTAACCCCGAGTGGAAGTCACATACACGTATGATTGAACCGACAGAAAATAATAAAAAATATACAGAAGTGATATGAAGTATTATAAAACGATTTTACAAATCGTGTTACTGCGATATTTATAATTGTAAATTGGTCTTAAAAGATAATATTTTTCGGTTTGTGTACTTTTTTCAGATAAATTTTTCAATTACACTTCCGCTGTAATGTTTTGTTTTAAATTTGTTTTCGGTGTGAAGCGTAGAAGTATTGGAGAACCTCTTACGACGTTATGCTGCTGAGCCATACAACCCGGCCCACCCACTAGTTACGCCACTGATAATATTCATCGTACAACGTAAATATTTTTCGTTTAATCTGTTGCGACGCATTCAGTCTTACAAAAATTACGCTTACTTACATTTCCAAATTTTTATTATTACTTGCATTTTAAATAATTCTTATTGCATTAGTCAACGCGCACCGGGCACATAAGCGTTGCCAAGACAGCAGGTAGACATCACAGCGGCTGCGCCGAAGACGCTGGGTTGCTATATGTTACAGAAATACGCTAGTCACACAATGCGCAAAGCTCCCTTGATTTCTCGAGGGGCCACGCCGAACGTCTCCCTGATATACAGTTTTTGCATCCCTTTACGCAAATTGACTTGCTAAAGTTTAAACAGTATAGCTTAGTTGATCCGACACCCTCCTGAGCAGTTTCAGAGCATCTGAAAAACTCACCCCTCAATAGTAATGGGGTAACGTGTTGGGGGTAGCTTTCGAAGATGAGTGGCTATTTTTTCTCGGTTCTTTTAACGGATTTTGAGCCTGTAATTACGAAATTATCCGTCCCAGAAGTTAAAAAGCGTGATTTATTCGCAGAATTTTTGCGAAATTTTCACCTCTCGACCGATCAAGTGTCGCATCTGTATTGTTGTATTTGTAAATGGGAAATGTAGCGTGCTATTGAAGCTTATCTACAAGGAGCGTTAGGAATTAGGAGTCGGGTGGTAGGTCATTGTTAGAAGGTAGGCCGCTTAGCTGGGTTTACCAGCAACTTGGCCCACGTGGAGGGGTTAGTAGAAGTGGTTAGTTATTGACTCTAGGAGGAGCTGGATAGAGGAAGGAAGGTTGGCTTTTCAGTAGTCACAGCTATATGAACTGGGACATTAATGTGAAAAGCTACAAATTTTCTGGCCCCATCGGGAATCGAATCCGGGATAACTTGATGAGAAGCGACAACACTACCACCTGCGCCACCGGTGGGGCTTAAGGCGTCGCATGGAGCGAATTGCTTCGCTGCTTTGCAAGTCCTTCTTGATCCAAGGACCCCATTACCATACGAACTGCAGCCACTTAAGTGAGAGCAGTGTCGGGTTATCAACTACGCACTGGTCTCAGGTCCCCGATTCCAAATACCCCATAAAAATTAGAAAGAAAATTTCATTTCAGTTGACGTTTTGTGTTCATTAAACAAAAAAGACCTACGGCACCAAACGTTCTTATTCCGACAGTGAGTGAGAGGCCCGATGCTGACGTCACTTTTCATCGTGCAGATGGATTTTTTACATTGATCCTTTTTACTCTGTTAATAGAACAGAGTCCTGTATTCTCGTCAGCAAAAAGGGAGATCAATTCTCTTCTCGTGGTCCCGGAATCGTATTAGGAAATGTTGCAGCTCCCGAATTGAGAGGTTTACTGAGTCCTGTAGGCCTACGTGGAATGGGTCCGCATTTCATAAAATCTGACTACTCAGAATATGTTGGTACATTGGATGGTGATCGGAACATTTGAGAACGTTCGAATGTGAATGTCTTTTTCTATGCAGAAATCAGTCTTTGTCATAAACCGCTCAGGAGAACTCTTCTAGGAAAATAATACCTCAAACTATAAGGTAAATGTGTATTTTACGGTAATACCAGACATATTGGTTCATTCATACACAGACCTCCAACTGCCACGGAAAAACTAGAAGGAATATCTTTTGTCACGCAAGCTCACTCGCAGACTCGGAGAAGTATCGACACGATTTCCCCTTCAACGGGTTGTTTCTCGAGAAACGAGCGGCAGACCGAGGATTTCACACAAGTATTAATAACGTTGTCTAAGCTTTGAAATAAGGTCCCATTTCTTGCCCTTTAATCATATTTAAATTAGTCAGAAGATTTTTTTGCGGGGGAAATAATTCGTTTCAAAAAATATAAAATTCGTTCCTGCAGTGGGGATAATATTGAAATATAAACTCTTAATGTATGGGCCAAACCATTGAGCGTCGAACATCTCACAACATTTTCAGCACTAAATGATCATTGACCTGTGTTTATTCTTTACTTGACTAACAAAACTGTAAATATATATTAATGAATCTAATTAGTATTACTATACAGTACAATTAGTAGCTAACCCGGGAGTGGACTCGCGCGGAATATCGTTCCACATCTGACTATTGTTGTTAATATTACCTGTCACATTCATAGGAATTCAATAATGATTTGAGTAACTTAATTTTTACCATTCATTGTTGTAAATCTGCGGAAAGAATTAGTGTTTGTTGTGTACGGTAAATGGTCGTTTTCACCAAGTAGCTGTTTGTGCCGTACTGAAGAGAAAATACATGGCCACGAAGGAGGGAAAAATCAAAAGGCCACGTGGTGAAAACTAAGTACATTGGATGATATTTCACGGCATTCGAGGTGTCTAACACGAGGATAACGACGTGGAGTTTCCAGTCACATACCTCTAGCGTGCGAACACATGGAGACAAGCGCATAAAACTAATAGGCTTGACAGAGGACAATATCCTGGGCACAGGTACAGGACATAGGAGCACAATTACGCTAGAAAAACACGTGTGAGAGCATCGTCAAAACTGTTGATTATGCAGGTCTGGAATCAGGACAAATTTGGTGGGAAAGAGGAATTCACCTTGGGTAAACGAGGCGAAAACCAGTCAGATAGACACAATAAACAAACGAGGTATTATACACGTGGGGAGAAACGTAACTGCATTACTCTTTGACCCTTCGAGGGGAGTTAAAAGGGTGCACCTGCATGGAACTCATAGACTTGGTAAATGGTGATACACGGCACATATTCACGTTATGAGAATGAGTTGTGAGCCGTAAAAGTACAACAACATCTGAAATTAAATGGAAGAGAAACGTGAACTTGTGAACTTTCCCTTATACCTAGAGATAGAGGCGGTCCTTTTTTGAAGTCGGGTAAACGGAGTAGTGAGCAGGAGAAGAGGCGGAATAATACTGCGGATAACAAACCTTTAGAAAAGATAATATAGAAAAGAGTAAGAAGCAATCAAACAATTTTAAAAACCAACTCCAAGGACACAATATTTAAAGGACAACGGATGTACAACTAATACCGAAATAGATAAAAAAGAAGAGACACCTCAACATGTGAGAAAGAAGGCAATAAAGGTGGGTAAGCTAGCGACAAAGGAATAAAAACAGAAGGAGGAATGAAGGGGGGCATGCCTACCTACAGGGTGAAGACGAAACAAGTGTGGAGACAGGAAGTGAGTGGAGCAACAGAACGGAGAAGGCAACAGCATTTATGCGCAATTATCAGGAAATCCAACGTATAATAGAAGCAATGATATGTCTAAAAGAAATAGACATGCAAAAAAAGAGGAAACAACTCAATTAGGAAAAGAACGAACAGATTTTCAAGAGAAAATGGAGCACAGGATAGAATTAAAAACAGAACACTTAATGAATAGTAAGTTCAAATACTTTGAAGAAATGGTTTTTGGACACAGGAGGATTTCTAGATGTTACCAAGGAAATAATACAAGGAGAAATAGAGAAGAATGTAAAGAGTATGAATACAGGTTTCAAGGAAGTGCTCTAAGACAATAAAGAAGTCAATATTAAAAATGAGCGGGCTAATCAAATACAAGGGAACATATCTAGGCGGTTGTATGAATGTTATGAGGAGCTACAACAAGAAATGAGGTCTATTACTCAAACTATGCGAGAGACGACGAAGCAACAAGAAAAATTTAAGCAGATTGAAGAGAAAATGGAAAATACGGGAAAGGGAAGTCGCAAAATGGAGTGAAATTGGAACAAAACTTCATAAAGAATTGACAACTATACACACAGAAAAAACATATGCACAAGTAGTAACGGCACAATCAAAGAAAGTGATTAGGAAGGCGGTTTCATTGGTGCGAGGGTGCGATGGAAAGGGCATGTAAAGTAGGAGGTGCGAAAACATCTAATTAATAAACAAACACGAATAAAAGTTGATGCAACAAGACAAAAAGGGGAAATGGTCATTGTTGTGCCAACAGCATAGGAAAAACAAACTAAGAATGGTGTTGAATAGGAAAACGGATTTGACTGTACAGGATTATGCGCGGAGACGTCCTCGGTTAAAAGAATTATTTGGTATACATAAGAATAAAAAGGAATTCCTTAAAATATTGGCGAGCAAAATTTTGACAGGAGGGAATTTATAGGAGGCGCGTGGATTCTGTACCGGGATAAATATAAGAACTCAGACCAGCAAAGTTGGGTGATAGAGATGTTCGGGAAAATGCTACAGAAAATTGCAGATGAACGGATTTATGGTAATATGAGGAGATATCGTGTGCAAGAAGATATAGAACCAATTAGATGTTACCAATGTTTACGGTATGGTCATATGGACCGAACGTGCAAAGAAAACGAGGAATATTGTGGTATACAAGGACATCAGATTAAGAACTGTACACGAAAAGACGAAGCGAGAAAATGTGCCACTTACTTACGGAACAACTTAACTCATACACATGGGGTACAAGAGAAAAATTGTCCTGAATATTTAGTGGCAAAGAGACAATTAAAACAATCAATAAACTATGGTTGTGAAAATACTGCAACTTATAAAGGGTTCTGCACAATTGGGCAATTATGTTACAGAATGGATATAGTGTAGCTTGTGTTCAACAGCAATTGAATTCTAGTGGATCATCAATATATGTTCCAATTCTTTTTCGCATAATACATTGTCCTAATTCATGGTCTGCAATGTACATCAATGATGCAGAAGTACAAGTTTTAAAATTGACACATTTGCAGGACATAATTATGAAACAATATTGTTCCAGAAAAATGATATAGAAAATTGAATTATCAACAGGTATTGCCAATTCAAAGAACACTTATGTGTTTTCATGTGTTTTCATGTGTTTTCATGTGTTTTCATGTGAATCATGTGTTTTCAAAAAGCTTGTTGTATTAATCGTAAATAAAATACATACTTTGGCAAGTACTTACTTACCAACTTGTCACTGTCCAAAGAAATTAATCGGTATCCACTTTTATGAACATTTCACGTGACAAGCTTTTTAAAAACAAATATCTCAACATAAAATATCAAATCATTTTCAGTGATAAAGATAGTAAGTACATTTATTTTTATTAGGATCCACTAATGTGAAAGATGTATGGAGGCATTATCATTAGACTTTGCATTACTTTAATAAAAACCTTAACTTATCTTATTCATTTTAGTTAATAAAATAGTTTAGTTAAATAAAAGGTTTTAGTTTTTAAAAAGGCGTTTTATTCATTATTTTACTTGTTTTATAACAGACCTACAAAGAGCTCTTTGAAATGCATAATAACCATCTTTCAGATTAGAAAATAGATTAACTGTACTGCTGTATTAAAATAGGTCACTAAACAATTCTGCTACTGAATTTTCACACAGCTTGATTCAAGACTGTTCAGGCTACTGTATTGAAGAATATGGAGCAGTTTCCAAAATATGCATCTTCCCAACAATGGTTGACTCATTTCCCAAACTGTAGTTTTCTCAGACTTTTACTTTAGACATAATACATATATTGGTTGAAAATAAGCTGAAATTATTACAGGATTTTTTTTAAATTTTGGTCATTAGAATAATAATCATCAATTTATAATTTTTTAGGTGTCCCATGAGTTTAGAATTACTGCGATTTCACTGTATATGATACTGTATTTTGATAAGCAAATTGTTTCAGAATAGGGAAAGAAGAGTTGTTACAAATCCAAGAGGAGCAACAATGGGTTTCTGGGATGTGCGCCTCAGATTATGTTAGCATAAAACATACCTCTGGTGCCATCCAATACGGGGTTCCAACCATTGTTTGTCGTTTTTCATCTCCTACAATGTTGGCGCAAAACCCAAAATCAGTTACTTTCACAGTTCCATTCATTCCAAGCAGTATGTTATCTGATTTTATGTCACGATGGATGATTCCCTAAAACAATTTGGGTCCTTGATCAGCATTATTATATATAAAAAAGGTCATACAATACATAACCCAAAATATGCCACAAAAAATATTTCACTTTAGAACACTTCAGAAGCTTGTCATTAATAAAACAACACGAGTTGCCAGTCTTTCCATAACACAGCAATCGCTAATTAATTAACTCATTCCTTTCTTTTGTTACATTGTAAACATGCAAACAAAACTCTCAATATATAAATAATTGTAAAGATAACATTAGACATTAAAAAGAGTAGGTCCAATTTGAAAAATATATTTTGAAATAATTTTGATTAATTTTTTTTTTATATATAATCATGCTGCACATCATATTACAGCTTTTAACAACCTGAAGTCAATGCAGCAAATTTAAATCTTTTTTTGCACAATTTTTAACCTATAACAGTCCTCTTTCTAGTGATGTCAGGTTTTCATTTTCAAACAAAAATTCCACTTTAAAGCTTATTTTTGCTCTGAAGATGAGCTAAAAATAAAAGCTTATTTAAAGGAAATTATAACTTACAAAAACAAAATTTTATACTACCAACACAAAAAAGATGTATAGTGCTTTAAAGGTAGGGCCTTAGTACATAACATTTCAAATCACCACTTAGCCCCGTTAAGGTTTCAACAGGTTAGCCCCGTTATCACAGATTTCAACAGTTCAACAAATATTATTTTACAAAGAATGGAAAAAACCTCACATTAAATAACTTCAGGCAAAAAATGTTAGTTTATGGGCTATTTGTACTACTTGTACTACTTTCTCATTTCACGGATTCTTAATCCTCTCATAACTCAAAATCATAACAAATGTAGTAAAAATACAAAAAAATTAAAATGTATTTAATTCAACTTTCTCCCCCTGAAGATTTCAAGAAATTCAAGTAAGAGAGCAAGAATTCAACTAGTGTATGACAATTGTAATGTCCTTAATTTTTGTCATACATCTTTCTTTGTTATAGCAACATTGTAGAAACTAGGCATGCCATGGTTGATGGCCACAACATGAAACTTTCATGTTCTTTGATGGTTTTGTATATTTATTTTAAAAATTCATCTCAAATTTTCCACACATTTCAAAATATATTTACCTTCTGATGTAAGAACGTAATGGCTTTCAGGACTTCTTTGCACACAGCAGCTATTTGTCCTTCCTTCATAATCGTTACTGTGACCACATCTGTCAGTGGACCTCCATCAAGAAGTTCCATAACAACCTAAGGACAAGAGAGTAAATTAAATGAAGTAAAAATTGGGGATGTGGATTCTTAAGTAATTTTATCATCTAGTTATATCAATTTTATTATGTCAGAAAATTCCTGAATATCAACTTAGATGACTAATGCCTGGAGAAAATTGACTATACAATGTTAATAGCAACTTTCATTACTACCATCTCAAGCAACTTCTGATATTTCAACCTAAAACTGACCCTATGGTAATGT
The DNA here is from genome assembly GCA_002313205.1 of Laupala kohalensis. Classification (NCBI taxonomy): domain Eukaryota; kingdom Metazoa; phylum Arthropoda; class Insecta; order Orthoptera; family Trigonidiidae; genus Laupala; species Laupala kohalensis. The sequence continues at coordinate 34,011 of NNCF01137825.1, forward strand.
TGACACTGCTTTTTGCTATTCTTGAGATTGTCAAAAACTGTATCAAGTAACTGAAATAAAATATCTCATTTTGTAAACAGAATGTTAAGTGAAGTTTTTATGTGAAGGCCACAAATTTATATAGTAAAAAATATTACAATTTGTGATCACTTTTTCACTTAGCAACCTTGCTGGATGAAATGTTTCAAAAACCTAGAGTGTCCCTTTATATTACGGTGACCTTTATACTACTGGAAATTACTTGAATGTCTGTTCTAAAAACTATCGCACTACAGTACCCAGCAAACTTTCATATATTATTTCTTTTTCCTTTTTTTTTTACAGCAAATATTTCTTGAAATAAGGGTCCTTCAGTGAAAGAATTTTTATCATACTTTATTAGGTAGGGGTCAACTAATACTTAACTTTATTACGGCATTACATCATAATTTAATCATTTTGTCCATTAAAATAGAGCATATAATGTGATTGCACAGTTCTAGATGGATATAGGAATTTGAATTATTGAGTGTGGGAACACAAGCGCCAGGTCTTGGAGTCATGGCCAGTCAACAACAAAGCTAGGTTTTGCCCGCTATGGATATGGATCTTAAGCAAGAGAGAACCATTAGAGAAAAAAATATAGTACAGAATTTCTCATATTTCTGGAAAATACTATGCTCAGTTTCTCATAGTGGTTTGAATCAGTTGAAGCTGATCATGTGATTGTGTCATGACTCCCTTTCTCCCAACACCACCAATAATAGTAGTGACAGCTGGTTCCAAAGAGGCTACGAGAATTTGTGCATAGTAAACAACGACGTTATGTGAAATTACATGCTCTAAAGTTGAGGACACGGCTGATGGTTCTCTCCTGATTAAGGTCTCTAGCTATGGAGGGAGGCACTGTAATGCAGTAGGGTTTCGATACTGTTGACATTCCTCCTCTACATCGACAATAAATAAATTAATGAAATAAATAAATATGTAAACAAATAAATAATCATAATCTCTCACCTAAATTTTTAAAATGTTAATTTAATATTTTTTATCCCTCATCTAGATCATTCTCACAGGAAATGTGACATGAAAAAGAAAGAACTGGCTTTTTAGAAAAGGAAGAGAGAACTGTTATTTTTTAAATAATGTGAATAGAAACTATATGTTAATGTAATATATAAACTATTGAAAAGTATGCAAGGTGGGATGGTTGCTGTTATGTAGTCACTTGTTTTGGGACCATTCTTATGTGCAAGTAGTGATTCGACAGTGACAATACGTATGAATTGCGACAATGTATGTGATTGCTATGCAGTAGGCACCCAAGGATAGAGGTGGTAGATTTGAGATAGAACTGATCAGGTTTGTGAAGTGAACGGATGTAAGGTTACCGACAGCAGTGGTCTAGTAGTAGTCTTTGCTGCCACAATCCCACTGAGCGGTGAGTGTGGGTTCAAATTCTGCTCAGCCGATCTAGGTGCATTTTCAGCTGGGGTTTCCCTCACCTATTCCAGACTAATGTCGATACCATAAGTTCCCTGGCAGCCCAACATCTCTCCTTCCCAATTCCCTTATTAAGTCCAACAGTAAGGTGGAAGAGCAGACCTTATGGCCTGAACCTCGCCAAAGGCATAAAATAAATAAATAATAAATAAAATAAGGTTCTGTACAAAAGTTGATGACCTGATAACATTCATATTAGTATCAAATTCACAGCCTGATAAATTCAGGTTAGATCTGTCTACAATATTGTACTGTTAACGTATAGACTATCATTAGAATTGAATTTATTCACAAAGGTAAATAATTCAAAGAAATAATGGATTCAAGAAAATTATTTGCAATACTAAGCATTAAGATTACCCCAAAGCACTAAAATGTTAACAGGTAATTTTATTCAGACAAATGTGAAAATAAATAAAATACCATAAAATAAAAAAATTAAAAGCCCAGAATTCAGCATAAAGGGCTAAAGAAAATATAGAACTATACACGTTAATGGATATAAAAATAATGAAATAAATGTAACTCATAAGTGGTACATACCCATAAATGATCCTGAGTTATATAAGCATCAAGGAAATTGACTAAATTTTCATGGTTAAAATCTTTCATAACTCTCACTTCATTTAATATAAGTTCTTTTCTTGGTTGTTTGGAAAGATCTATATCCTTAACAGCAACTCTGTTGTTCGTTATGACATCACTAGCAATAAACACTGTACCTGATGCTCTGGAAAAGATTTAGGATGTTATTAAGTAACATTCTAAACAGGGCAATGAAAAAGCTAAGAAACCGAAAAACTTAAAACAATTCTTCTCTAATATGAATAGAGTTTAAATTAATTTATTAAGGTGATGTTCCATTTAGATTACCAAGAAAAAAAATCTTTTACTGCTAATTCTTTCAAGATTATCCGATACATTCTCAAGAAGATATCCTATTAAGCAAATTCTGGACATAGACAAAATACTTAAGATTTTCAGGATACATACTTCCAGCTTCAAATATTGATGGCATAGTTCTAGCCATGAAAAAATTCACTGAATTAAAGTATTCCTCAAAAGTAAAACGAGGGTACCAGGTGGTGAAAAATTAGTTCCACACAAAACATTTGTCACTCCACATGTATTAATTTGCTTTTTCGTTCTCAAACGCAACTTTGTTTCTTTCAAAATTAATATTGATCTTTTGCACTAATGTAATTTACTACTCAAGTGCTTTATCTCCTACCATCTCAGAGAAGGTAATTGTTAAAATACGAGGGCTGGCTTCTTATTCTTATAATTCTCCAACTAATAGAGCCAATATGATAGTAATATTAATATGATATTTTTAAATGATTGAAAAATGTTGTCTCACAGTATAAGAACATACAAAGGATGTCCAAGAGCATTATATGAGGAGCATTCAAAACACAAGGGAGTGATGATACATTCCAGAAAATAGACTAAGTTTAGCGGTGTACTAATTACTCGGCACAATTTTCTGTTGTTAAAAAAAAACTTAGGAGTAATAGAAGAAATTTCGTATCATACTCGTATATCATCTTATTAAATTGGATATTTGAAATGCAACAAGATACTTCTAAAAAATTTTAATTTTTACTGGTGTTGATTGCTCTTCACACTCCTTATCTGATCATTATTTATGCTTTGAATAGTTCATAATTATTTTTATCTTGGCTTGTATCTTTCAAATTATTATAAGAAAAAAGTAAAGAAAACATCTTTCTTGTACAGTGAACTACGTTTTTTAATTATTTAATAATGTCAAAAGAACATGTTATCGTAAAGATCTATATAGATAAACAGTCACTTTTATATACTTCCACTTGTCAAGTAGCACAAACTCTTTAGTTTCCCATGGTAGTTTATTAAAAAATTGGCGATAAATGTATGGCAATAAATCCTAGATGTCTGCTTCCCTTTTGTTAACGGTCATTGTTGGGTATAACATAAATCCTGCTGGATGTTGCATGTGTCACAGAATGACAAGAACAGCTATTTGTGAAGTCAATTTCACAAAATTTTGACTCTAGGGAACTGAGAGTCACATTTGGTTGAAAGGTGCATCTCTTTCACAACACAAAAATTAGATCATCAGTCAGTGCAAATAATAACTATCAACCTTTTTCTTTCTGTTTGTTATTGTTGACTCCAAGCTTCTGGTGGATCACAAGTCAGAAAATTTCATTTCAATGACCTCAAACTTGGGGGACGATTTTTCTGTCCCAAACTATACCATTCCAATATTTGAGTGAAAAAATGCATATTTTTCTGCCATCTGCCTCCAATTGATTAAAAATATAAAGCTGTATATACCGCTAATTTTTCAGAAAAAATTCGTAAAATGTGAAAATTTCTCGATTTTGATATCTATACAAAATTCAGATGAACTTTTCCCATTGAAGGACAAAAACACACAAAATATACACATGACAAAATTTAGAAAATGAAACGTGATCTTTGCTTTTTGTTTTGTTTTGTGAAATGTTTTATAAGATAAATAGTTCAGAAGTTATGAATGTAAATGTGAATGCTAACGAACACTAAAATTGTGCATGCGGGAGGAAAAAAAGGATCACTATGCGTTAAATTTTAAGGTCACTATGTGTTAAACATAACTAACTTTAAGTTTAATAATAAATATTACAAGCAAAGGACAGGAGTACCAATAGGACGAACACTTAGCAATATAATGTGCGAGATAGCCATGAGAAAACTTGAATCAGATTGCTTAAATGGAATTGAATACCTTACATACTCAAGATACATTCCTAATTGTAAATGAAACTGACCCTCCCAGGGAACACCACCTTAACGAAGCACTATCCGTGCAAGTGGCGAGGATTTGCGCATACCATCGAAGCTGAGAGCTATGCCGGCGGTAGTGTAACTACCAGCAGGGCCACCCAAGCTGGACTGGTTTCAGCTGAGGTACCAGACGAAGTGTGTTCCACAACGACCTATCTTCCCCAACCAATCCCGCTTCTTTACCACCTGCTGCCTTGTAGGAGGGGGAGGGATCCCCAAAGAATAAGGGACCAAAAATTCAGACAGAAAACCAAGGGGGAGGGGGGCCTACGGAGGTGTGGTGGAGCCAACCTCCCTAAGGGAGTAAACCTCAACAAAATCCTGGCCCTCCAAGTACGGGGTTGGGCGCATGACTAACAACAAAGCACTGCAAAAAGACAATTGTTGCGAAGCGCCAAGATAAGCTTCGGAGACAGGACGGATATAAGAGGACGACAAGGCAAGGACAGGATATTCTATTTGGTACATGGAACATGAGAAGCCTATTCAAGAGGAGCAACCAAAGAACTAACTACCCAATTGGACAACTATAAGATTGATATATGCGCCATACAAGAAACAAGGTGGCTGGGCAGTGGGGTGAATGACTTGAGAGACCATACAATACTATATAGTGGGAAAGATAAAGGAAAGCGTGAATTTGGGGTGGCCTTCATTATAAAGAAACACATAAGGGCAAGTGTACTGGACTTTATAGCGGTAAACAAAAGAATTGCGACTCTTAGGATCAACACGAATGACTATATAACTTACATTTGCAACTGCTACTTAACGACATCAAACTTTCCCACCCCATGGAAAGAACTGAAAATTATAATGTACCATAAACCAACGGAACCTAATGAGAAAATTGACTGCTACCGACCAGTAATTTTACTTTCCATACCAGGGAACGGTACTAGAAGGACTAATACTCGGATGCACTCTACCGATAATAAATGACAGTAATATCATCCTCAAACACGTTCACCTTCCAGCCCAACCATTCCGCCCATCATCTTGCACTACATTTTCTCCAACACATTCCCATATACTTCAACTTTCATGAAAATGCACCTCTATTTTCTTTGACATTTGACAAAGTCCCCCCAAAGACACAGGAGATGAGTTAAGTGAAGAAACCCGGGCAAGGTGCACAGTAGCCTTGTTCGATTGTGAGCTTGCGCGACCAGCGATCCCTGCCTCATAACCAGTATAGCTCTCACAGTAATAGCATGGAGAGGGGAAGGGATTGCCCCCTCCTCCACCAACAATCTGCACAGAGAGTTTCAACACTGAACTTGCCTCCTGGACTACTTGACAAACTTCACAACACCCTGGTTGGTAAAAATGATACCTTCCTCCCTGACTGACCGAACATTCTATGTTCAAATTGACTTTTTCCGATCTAGTGGATAACGAAATGCGTGCCTCAAGAGCCGTTCTCTCACCACTACTATTCATCACATTCATTAAAAATCTACTTTACCCAGCACCCAAACTGTCAAGACTATACTTCTATTCAGGTGAAGCAACGATAATCGCATGCAGAAACTTACTGACAAACTAAAAGCCCTAGACAATGCTTCCAAGACATGGCCGTATGGGCAACCCACAACGGTCTGGAATTCTCAATTGACAACACAAAATTCATTCAATTTGACAGACACAGAAATCTAAGTAAGAGACACCATTGATATTACCCATACAGAAAATTGTTTGTGTCGGCACCCCTGATTTATTGGTGGCTCTGAAATCACAATGAAAATTAGGGCAACGTAATTCTGCTTCAGGCGCCGTAGTGTCCAATATCCCAAATCCTCTTTATTTTTGGTGAAAACTGCCAAAATTATAAGTTTGTTTCTAGTGAACAATGTGCTACAACGAAACGCTTTTGGCCTCAATTTTAACTGTAAGCTTTAAAGCCAATCCATAGCACAAAAAAATAGAAACTTAGCCAGTGGCAATTACTTAAATTTCACTGAAGTTGTACAGGAGCTAAGAAATAGAAGTCCTAGTTCAAAAATTACTAGTTTTTATTTTTATTTATAAACATGAGCAAGTGTTCAACCAATAAGAGCTTTACATTATCTGATAATATAAACAACAATTTGCTATTAGAAAGACTGGAAAAATGACATGAGAAATTTTACCCACCTGTGACATGGGACAAAAATGTTTACATGCTATATTTGCCTATTTAGAGAAAATCAGAAGTTAAGAGTCATACAAAAATGATCACATTGACTTGCTTTTAATACAATAATAATGAGACTGACACACGTAGTACTCTCAGAGACCACATTATGTTCTACAATTGAATATATATGTCAAGCAAATGTATACTTGGCATGCACATTTATACTGTTAAAGTGAGAAAAAATTACAAAGTTCATCAGGATTACCATATCAGAGTTGTACTCCATCTTTCTGGTACACAGGTGTTACAAGTGGGTCTCCAAACGCCTACCATCCACCCAGGAAATTTTGGAAACAAGTATACTCAGTTCCTTGCCATTTCAACTATCTGTTGTAGTAGCTTTTCGATAGAATGTAATTTATTCCAAGTTCTTTCATCATATTTTCATCACTGATTTAAAAGGTCAATATTCAAAATACAACAAAGGATAATATTTGTTTTTAGAAACTTTCTTGCAGCTCTTGGAACAAAAGAAGTCAGAATGCCTCCCCCTTCCCCAAGTCTCCCCTCGAAGACATGGGGCGCTTTGCAACAAGCTGCATGGTGATAGTACCACCACTGATGGTATGTGTTCAAACAATTGGTCACTACTCACTACTAAAAACAAGACTACAACAGGATTTGACTTCTTTAAGGTGCCATGCCAGTCGAAGGCGGGGTGGACTTGAGGATTTCCAAACAGAATCAATGTTATTCCCACTTTACATTAACTAAAAAATCCTTCTTTTACCTTCTAATTATCTTTCTAAACTTGAGGGGCGCTGGCGCACGTACATATTGGTTAATGTTGATAAACCACACATCAAAAAACAAATCGCCTGCCTTTCTGCCTCTAAATGTTTCCTCCCTAGGCAACTGCCTAGGTGGTCTATATGGACGAGCCGGTCCTGATTTGCTAGACTTCATTGATATTCATAACTTCTGATCTTAACTCTACTCTCACATTGAAAGATGAGTGCTTCTACCATCAGACAGACTAACGCAATAATGTCGAAAACAAATACATCAATGAAAAGGAATTGTATGGCTCTGACTTGGTTGAAGCCATTCCTCCTTCACTGCTTCAGTACGCAAATGTACAGTCTAGTATGACTAGTGACCAAGTAGCAAAAGACGAAATGCCTGGAACTGCTCCAACTGGTGACTCATCCACAACGCGGAAGAAAAGGGTAGACACAGGTTTTCGCTAAAACTGCACACAACCCCACGAAAAGCGAGTTGTGATCACAAGGCAAACCATCAGCCAGGCAGTGGGCTCAGATCAATATGTGGTGCTCCATAAGAACCTGAGCTTCATTGTGGGTCATATCAGTGGCCGTTCATGGGGATCTGGGGGGAGGAGGGGAAATTTCCCCCACCAAAAAGTATGTTTTTCAAGAACGAGTTTACATGTTTCGAGATAACTTCTACAAATTAAAAATATTGCTAAATAAAAGAAATATGTATTATAAACATTATAAATATATTCCAATAACATACACCATGTACTTTGCTTTGTAAAAAATAATTTATCACAAATTTGCAACAATAACATTCCACATGAAACATCTGTTGAGTTCAAGGTGCCCAGCTTACCCAGATCCCAGTTCCTTGCTCCTCTCAAATCGACGATGTGGATCTCCTGGATGACAAATTTTTCTCAATTCTTCATAAACTTCATTTTCAGTTAGTCTGGGTGCAATATCCTTTTTTCTCAAGATTGGACTACCAGATTCTTCAGAAAGTAAGTCAATTGTGCCTTCCAATCTCAGATTGTCTAAAGCTTCATCCAATGCTGTTGTCATCTCATTCTCTTGAGGCTGCTCCGGAAAAAAGAATATATTATGAAGATCGAAGAAATATAATCCACTAAGAATATAACTCACGTTTCACATAAACACACGTAATACACTGATATTATTGAAATTCCACGCACAAATATTCAGAATTCCATAAGATATTTAAGGGGTGTCCAGAGGAATTATTTTCGACGTTTTCTGACCATGCTGTTTCATATTTTTTCCATGAATGAAAAGGAGTCCAAATATTATTCTAATACCGAATGTGTAAGCTTGAAATTCATCTCCTCTTGAAACTGTTCCTATTGTTTGTTCGATTTTCGGATCAATGACAACACACAAAATAAAATTTCAGGCCATGCTAAGATGGAAAAGTTGATCATTTTACAAGCATGCTCAGGCGCGAAAAACAAATACACTTCAAACATCAATAATATCCTATTAAATCAATATTAAGTACAGTAATTAAAATCAGATTTCGGTTCCCAAAATTCTCACAGATAAATCGCGCGTATTTATGTCGCCAGAATATCCCAGATACTGCGGTTACGTGGTGAGAGTAATGCAGCTCGGGTAATGCAGCTTATAGGAGACACGCTGGCTAGGAGGAATTATTATAGATCAGATGAGTTGGAGAGCAGGAGACTTTTAGCATACATTGTAATTGTCTCGAAGGAAAATCGAGAAAGATTAGAGATCAATTGTACACGGTGTCGATGCTTATCATGGTACAGAAAGAGACGAGTCTGGTTCCTGATGGTCCGTGGCTGACTGGTCTGGTATAACGAGCGTCACGAGTTCGGCGTAGAAGTTACCGCTTCCCTGACCATGCGCTCATATTGCCAAGTTCCTCTGCTGTCTGGGTCCGGGGTTGGCGTGCCTTGTCATAAGATCGCCCCACAACTGTGAACTATACCTGCGTTTCCACTACAAATCTTGACACATCACAACTACTGCGTGAACGTTCAAGTGTTTGAGACTGGCGTTACAATGCATTTATTGAACAGCTCCTCACTAATTCATCAGCAAGTGAATACGAGTCGTGCGTTCGAGCTTGACACTGTTCACGCACTATAAACTCACTTGGACCTCTGCTGGAGGTACGTGACTCTGGGCAGCTATGTTGAGTATTTTTTCTTTCTTCTGTATTTCTCTTTAGTAGAGAAATTATGTATTTGTAGTTTTTCTTTAATTATATTCTTGTTTGGGTAATTTTCTTGTTTTATTTGTGGATGGCGCGTTTGACCTTCGAATCTCTTCACGATTTAAAAAAATGGAGGGAATATTCCTTACAATCGTTCTGACGCCCCACATCCCTTGAAGATTTAGGTTACAGTAAGTATACAATTGATCTTGAGATGGTAAACTGATAACGAAATATAGCTCTGACTTAAGATTCTTGCTCTGGGGCCTCTCCCGCAATAGAAACGGCAGATTTCTCTCCTAAATAGATCATCCCCACGAGAATCCACCGGTTGCATATGTATTGAATAAGCTACACATGATTATACTATTTTGCGAAGGGAAACGCTGCTCCCTTAATACAGCGGGAGATATTCTCAAAAGTCGAAAAACTTACCGGTTAAGTATTTAAATCCATAACACGCTTTCCGCTTAAATGTGATCAAGTGTGTACAGCGTGCCATAGATGATTCACTCGACAGACATTGCAACAAGTTCATTGAGCAAATATTAAGTATCGTTCTACTAACAATGCAATACTTCGGATTTTTCGCAAGTTCAGTGATTGGTTATAATGAATTTCTTACTTGTTATCTTTATGTAAACAGCACTTATATTATTGTAGTTGGTGCCTCACCCACCTTTCGATAGATTTACCGGCGACCTTTGTTGGGTATCAATCATGACAAAATGTCACTAGTTCAGAATATGGTATCTCGACGACTACGAACAATTTATTGTAACTCTTTCTTTTCTTTGTTGTTATTTAGTTTTTCGTTGAAAAGGTGCTTTCTTTTCTTGAAAGTGCATTACATACTATGGCGTTGTTAATATATGATCCCACTGAGAAAATCGTGGTTTCAACACTGTAACACGAGTATTAGAATCTAACATTTTTCATGCCAGAGGATGCGACATGGCGAGCATATCATTCGGGGCAGTGGATGAGTTACGTACGTATATACTAGCCAGGAGACGTCATTGGTAATTACTTCTAAATACCACACAGTAATGGTTTCAGTTTAATAATAAAACAACAAATATATCTTAAGTTCACACAAGAAAATACTATAAAAATTGTTCGTTTCGGGTGAATAGTCGATTCATAAAATTAATACGTATTCCTAATAAACCATCGTTTAGCCAGCTAAATAATTCAATTTAAAAAGTAATTAGGAATCGGACAATTTATATGAAATGTCTTAGATGTAACCACTTCCTGACGTACGTAACCTTCTACAAAATCCATGGTAGGTGTCGTACACCATCAATCCATCCTCTTCTGTTTATGTCCAGAATCGATCGCCATACAGTGCAGATAAGCGTATCCTCGGAGCGGTACGTTTCGACAATAGAATCTCCATCCTAGTGGCTAGTGGTTCAAAAGGTCACGAGAAGTCATATGACGTTGCCTTTGATACACTTCAGAATGCATCATAAGTACCCATCGGGCTGAAATTTTGAGGTATCCAACAATGTCGTGCAGAATGTCTGTCATCGGCGATCACACCCAACAAAGCAGCAAGAAACTTAATTGTTTCGTTGTCAAAGTCGTTCTGAACGACTGACACCTGTCCGCATAGGTGTTCCTTCCTTCACGGAAGCATTACATCCTTCATGCTACCGGGAAAAACTAGATGATTCGGCCACAAACTTCCCGCAGTCTCTGGTAACAATCGTCAGAACTGCGGCCTCTCTGTTTCTCCGGGAGCATTATTCCATCTTCGTGGACATGATTTTAGGGTGCTAGAATTTGCATTTTCACTACCCGACGCTGCACATCGCAACTGAATGCACCAAAGCCATCGCCACTCATGCCATTATTATGATTAGCTCCAATTGGTATTAGAAGCAGCAGATGTCCAGTGGTGGCATTGCAGCAATAGTGTCACTTCTTTCTATCCAACCTTCATATGGCTATCCTATTTTCTATCCAACCCCCATCCTGGCCCGGGTTTTGCTCCGGTTTTCCTTCGGGTAGAGGTGGATTTCTTATACAGGTTCTCTAGGCTTTGCCTAGGGGCGTGTTTATTGTAACAATAAATCGTGAATTTAGTGAAAATCTTATGATTTTTAAACACTATTCTCAGAATAATCTATAGTTCGATAATAATTTGTACATGTAAAATAAAATTTTTTGTGTTAAATTACAAACATACTGACATTCTATTAGTATTATAACTCGTAGCTAAATTTTTATCTTATCAAGGAATTTTTTAATCCGCCTCTGCCTTAGGACCCTTGATCGGAATTGATGGGATGGTCCCTTGCTTGCTTCCGAAGAGTAAATTAGTTTATTGTCTTCCACGTGGTCATATGCAGTTTGTATTGCTGTTTTGACAATAAATTTATTATTATTATTATACTATTTATTTTATAACTTGCTTAAGACAATTCGAATTTAATATTGCATCTTCAGCGATTATTTTTCTCCACTTTCGAACATTTCCAGCATTATATTCCTTTTTTTGTTTTCTGAATAAATTAAAACTTGAAAGTATAATTTTCAAAGAACAGAATGCATATCCACTCATATTTTTACGGCAAGTGTTCGTCCATGTGTAGTATAGTAAGAAAATGAATCTTCATTATCTTCATACTTCATATGATCTTACAATCTCATCATTCGCTGGTTAACGTATCTTTATTATACTTGATCTAGATGCTACATTATAATTCATCTGCTTCCTCTCGTGAAATGTAGATAATTTGATGTCATTGCATTGCACGGAATTTGAAAGGTGCATCGGCACGCCAGGGGCAGGGGAAGACTCGCAGGGACCCATTGAAAAGATTCAGTCGAGATAACTTAAAACAAGGGGGAATCATGACTCCTATTTCCCACACTTCGCTTATCAGACATTTTTGTGCTTCATTATTTCACGACGACACGTCGCCCTACTCTGAAAATTGAGCTGTCGCTTTGCGTGAGGCTCGCACTTCACTTGGTGAATTGCGTATTTGCCGTATTTGCCCAAACACAACCGAATGTAGAAGAACTATTTGTCTGTATTTGCAAATACGCGAACATCCTTATCCGTCCTCTTGTCAGTTTTAAGTCATACATCAAAGGACTCAAATAAGGCAAATATTTGGGTGAACTGTCCACATTTAGTTAACCGTGGTTCGCTCAGTAGAGCGCGCGCTATCGAGACTTGTTGACATTCTGGTTCGTTAACTCTAACTTTTGACTTTTTTTAATTCTCTATTTTGTTTTTATAACAATGGACAACTTTCTATGGACTATAATAACGAAACAGTTTTAAGATTTATAGAATTATATCAAATGCATTCTTGCATTTGGACATATGAATCATCAACATCTACTAACACCTTGTTTGCCATAGCCTTTTCGTAACTTTACATTTATGCAACATGTATCGAAAACATGAAATTAAGTAAAAATGTGCTGCTCCCGCTATCAACACGTCCATCATTGGTATAAGCAAACATATTTGGCATTTTTGAGTTATTTGCTTGTTCTGTCCATGTGTAGATGGCATATTTGTAATGTTTGTGAATACGTCAAATATTTTGCCAAATACAGCGAATACGCTACACAAATACACAAAGTCAAGTGAAGTGCCAACACGAAAGCACTCAGGGCGACTCCATTTAATACCACGTTAAGTTACAAGGAACGTCTGGAAGTCATAACGTGTTGCCTAGTGTGAAACTGGTACTTCTGTCGGGCGCTCACCCCCAGGTCACGGCTCCTGCGAGGCAATTGCACCCTATAACATTTCAACAATTGAAAGTTTGCTTTTTCTCTAAAAGAGCATTACAATACGCATAGTTTTGTATAGTTATTTGTATTAAATACTTGAGCTGACAGTTAAAAAGAAATTTTCTTTTACATCTACAGATGAAACTTTGTCATATAGCTTAATTTATCTTTAAAAAATTTTCACCTACGAAAACGTAAACATTTACACATTTTTCTTGATTCTCATAATTAGATTCCCGAATAGCTCATGTTAATCACCGTAGATTATTAACGTACTTCACTCATTGTTCAAATAAACAACAAAACTTCAAACCATCTAACTTTGGTCGTAACTAAGCTAATAATTTCAGAATAAGAACGAAAACTTAACCTACACGCTTCACTAATGCGCGAGCGCCACTTTGTGCCATCTAGACTGGGTAAACTGAGAACGATACTTACAAGTTAGTTCGGCGCATGCGCAAGCTGCACCATCTCTGTCAAGGGTATTCTCGTGGGTGGGTACCTAGACAATTACGGTCCGTCCACAGTATACCTATCCGGAAATACGATCGGCAATACGGCACAGAGAGAACGCAAACGTAACTCACAGGTGAAAAAAAAAGCGTGCCGTTACATTTGGTATACCATTAATGTTGAAAATTGTCTCAATTGAGGCAAATTTTCCAGCAACGAAAACATAAGTCTTATCCCTTACGAATCATTTTCTCCGTGCTCCATCTTTTATAATCCCCAAGTATACAAATGATTATATTTTCTCCTTTAATTACTGTTGTTCATGTTATAATTGGAGGGGAATAATTACAGTTTATGATGGGAGGGGCAGGTCGTTTTGTGGCGTAACGTCAGTGGGGGAATTGGTATAACGTGACGAAGCATGACACGGGGAGCAGGTAAGGGAGGAGTAAAAAAAACAGATCGCGTGACGAAATTTATGAACGATCCATAATTTTGTTAGTTGGTTTCGTGAAGGCCTGCGTCACGTGCACGTTGCGATGCCGCCGATTTGCTCAGCAGCGGGTGTCCTCATTACTTTCAAGTAAAATTACAAGAATGGAGCATCAGTAAAAGTTGCATTATTATTGATATTTCAACGGTGGAATCTACCTCAGAAGGAAATAAACTTTGTCATTAATCAAATTTTAATAAATCAAATAATTCGCGGAAATGGAGTGAATTTCGGGAACAGTTTGCGTCAAATAACCTAAGACGAAACTGTTTATACACAACATTTATTTATTTTACATTCAGTATTCCGCTTCCATTCAGCAACAGTGCAAAACGAGGTTCTTGTTCTTTTAATTACTGATCATTTGTTTTGTATCTCTTGTCAGCCCAACTTAGCCGCCGTTGCGGCGTTACCCGTCCCCGCCATTGTGGAGGCGTGCGCATATCTTTACATATCTAACAGATTTTTGATCTCTGATATCTTCCCTGTGTTTATGCACAACAGAAAATTTTGAGTGCGAAATGTACTAGCACCAACGTTTTCCTCTCACTCCCAACGTCTGCTCCCACCATCGTTCGCGACACGAAAATGTACTTTTAAAACATCTACCCCCACACAGGAGCTGGAAGAGAAACTGGAAAGTATTATATGTAAGGTAAAAATATGCAAGGTAATATGAACCTTTTTTTTCAGACTTTAATTTTAAATTATTCCTTTACTGTAATCCCAGCCAATATTTTAATGATTTGTTTTATTCAAACAAAACCCTTCGTAAAACGAAAAACAAAAATTGTGGAAAAATAGTGTTTCATTTTCGGTAGGTTTAATTGTGCTAAGGGTACACGATAATCAATTACAATTGAATGCTACTAAACATGAAACTTGAATAAAAATTACACGTTTCATTCACTTCATTGAAAAAAATGTTTCTCCCCAATTTTATTGTTTTAATTGTTTTTTATTGGTATCCTCAGATCAAGGCCTAGAATGTTAACCCAAGACAACAATTACTTTATCACCTATGGAAATAAATTCCCTAGATGAAAATTTCCACGAAGTTTTTAACGATTTAAATGAGAATCGGCTTTATTACACTTTCAAATACACATTAAAATTTAGCATAAATGTTCAGTCACATAATAATTATATAATACAAATAATTTCACTCATTTTTGCAGAAAAAACACCCTGATGTTTTAACATAATATGCATTTTTAAAGAGATTTTATAAAAGAACAGATCCAATTTCAAGTTGTCACGGAATGAAATTCCTGAACATTTTATGAATAACCAAATGCACAGCACAAAACATACCTTGGATGGAGGAACCTTTTTAGGAGGCACAGGAGGAGGCTTTTTATGTTTTCCAGTTACTACCCCCTCATTTGTGGGAGAAGTATGTTGCCAGTCATCATCCCTGACATGATCTTCACAGAAAAGCAGAGTAAATAAATATTGGAGATCAATTGAAATTCCTTTACCTTTACTTTAACAATAGGTCATTGGATTAACACAAGCTGAATAAACTGGCATTTTTTAAAGATTTATATAATTAAACTAAAAACAAATAAAAAGTATAAGTGGAATTCACCTAAATTGTATTCTATTTCTTTTGATTCCTCTTCAACATCATCTTCTGTAATTAAAGGTTTGAATGGTTCATTTATTTTTTTCTTCATAGAGTAATTATAATACTTGATTGCTTGAACAGCAGCATAAGGATTGTCATCTTGTTCCTGTTTCCTAAAAGTTGTAACACATTGAAAGAATTGAATTGGTCCCCCGAATTTTCCACAATAAATAACACTAAAAAGATACAAAAATCAAAGTGAATTCTTGAACCTGTATTAGACAACAGACTTGTGTTGGGTGAAACATATTAAAACAAATAATAAGCAATACTCACGAAATCTGTGTGCCAAGAAAAAGTAACCATGATTCTGGCAGTCCCTCTAACTGTCCGGTTTCTAGATTTCTACTAACATGATGTTCATGTACTACTTGTGTTGGAAGACCAATTTCAGAAGGACCAGAAGTCTCGGGTCGCTTCTTAGAAAATACTTTCAGAAAACTCATCTTTAGTTACATCAGCTCTTGCATCTGAGGAGAAAAATTCCAAAAAAGAATAATAACAAAGAAAAAAAGATTTGGAAGAGCTGATAAACATATTACCACCATATGAAAAACAATTTAAATACAACAGGTGGATGTCGATCAAGAGTATAAAATAACACCCTTCACACATACGATTTAGCTGACTTGCATCACAATGATCATGCCCATCAAGATTAACATACAATTCACTGAAAGAAAAAACTATCAATGCAAGTAAAGAGCAAACAATCTTTCAAAACATAAGACAGCTCTGTTTTATGCCTAACCTATGTTCCTGTTCTAACTTATTTTCTTTTAATATATTTGCTCTCACCAACATTTATTTAATACACAAGACTCAAAATTGAAACAATCTTCAGGATTTAACTAACGAGGCAGCACAGCACAAAAAAAAAAAAAAAAAATATGAGGAAAAATCCGAGTGATAAATTATTCTTAAATAATTAGGTAGCTTTTTAGATCAACAATAAGTCTATCCAAAAAAGTACAAAAGTATGCATTTATTTGGAAGATCTTACTAAACGCTCCATATGGATATCAGTTATCAGACACAAAATGGACGAGATAGAATTACTACCAGTAAAAAGGAGCAATCTAACAGGTTCTAAAAGATATGAATTAATATTGAGTTCATAACGGTGTTTGCGGATGGATAGTTATCTTATAATTAGATCTTGCACCATTGATAGTTGCATCTTGTGTTAGTGAATTCCTGGAGCTAGAAATTCAGGCAAAATTAAAACTACTAGGATTGAGTTTCCTGGAATTTATCATAACACTCTGGCTGGACTAGAAACAGAGGTTCTATAATAATTTGGGAAAACCTGACTTACATTAAATCAATGTGGCCAAAGACATGACAATGAGGTGAATGCACACGAGTTTATAAGGATGCAAATACAAGACAAACAAAAACTGAAGTATGCTGAATCAGTACAATGAACAGATGTGATACCTTAAAATTTTCCCATGAATGATCCAGTAACATCTATGGAGGAAAATAAGGTTTACTACCTTCTGGGTGATTTGTATTATATTTAGAGTTCAACAGAGAGAACTGTTTTAAACATCTTCACATCAATGAAAAATTAGTCCTCCACATTAGTCTTCAAGATTTGGTTCATTGAAAGCTTTGTGATAGAGATATTTAGATATAATGAAAATCACCACTAAAATAACTACGCAGTTAAAAACAACATAGAATGTGACACAAACTACATAGAGAAAGAGCTACAAAAGTTTGAATTTGTTTCTTACATATCCTGTTCACTTAATTACTCAAAATCATCAACAACACGACTTAGTTCCTCCGACCTCATGATTGCAATCTTCTCTTCAAACTGAGGCTATTCGCGAACTAGCTATTTATAGAAATCATTTCCAAGAACTTGCAAAGCAATGAGGTAAATATAAAACATCGAAGACAAGAAAATTCAAAGAGTAAACATTAATATGAAGAGTAGGTTCACAGCGAATGTTTCACATATCCAAAACTGTATCACGAGGCAGCTGTCTTGAATTATAAAGGGACATAATTACTTGGATCAAAATTAGGATTGAAGCAATAAATAAACTAACTGATCAGTTCATTATAATTAGTTCTGCATGTCAGTGATATATCGCATCCACAACCTTAAAAAAAAATTCAGTTGCGTAGGAAAGAAATTAACGGAAATATTGAATCACTTTGTACATAATTATGAAACACAAATACATATATAACTTGTCAAAAATATCTATTTTCTTATTATCTTCTATCTTCTAAATGTTCTATTAAATTATGTGTCATTTTTTATAGACAATCAACAATATCTGTTAATGCAATTAAATCTTCACAAATAAAAAGAAGTCAATTAATGGATTTTAAAATTCAACAAAATTAAAATAAATGTTGAATTTTAAAATCCATTAATTGACTTCTTTTTATTTATGAACATTTAATTGAATTAACAGATATTGCTGATTGTCTACAAAAAGACAATTTAATACAGCATTTACAAATATAACTTGAATTAATGTCCTCTCCAAAAAACATGTACATTTCACTAAAAGGACAAATAAGAAATAACATGATAATCAGAATTACATAATTGGCATTACATTAACTGACTGACTACTTAAAACAATAAAACATAGATATTTCAGTACAATACTGAAGATTTGAGTATCAAAAGAAGTTCACATGGGGAAAAACATGCACTTAAATAAAAAGAGGGGATAAAAATAATATATCATGAACTCTTACAGAAGGAAAAGCACTTGTGTATCACAAATTAAAATGCATGATGAGATAGAGTAGAATTAAAATATTTTTTTAATACTTTCAGAAAAATATCATTACCAGTGTAAATGTTACTTCCAAGTATGGAATCCTGTCACACAAAATATGTGAAATTTCACATTCAACAATCAAAACTCTTCATTGTACCATCATCATACATGCCAATCATCACCATTCAACATCCTTCCCAATATAATGAGGTGTTTCATACATTCGACAGTGACGTCCAAATGCCATGTAACTTAATGTCAACCTTAACAACCTCCCATGAAACCACTGTATCATTCAACTTCATTATCACCATCGGGTCGATCTTGACTAATTAATTTGTTTAAACCACACTTACCTATTACGGTCACACAAAAACGTCAATAACGTAGCAGAACAATACAAGGTATGTAATACAATAACTCCTCAATTTTCGAAGAGGTTGGAAACATCAAATTGTGCCTAAATACTTCATACCGTTGAAACAAATTTTATATCCAACACCCGATGACGTTCAGGGTGAGCAACGTCTGAATCCGCTTATCTTTTATCAACAGTGTTGCCAGTTCCTTGGAAAATGACGCAAGTATTTCCGGCATCTGCCCAATCCAAAATATTTATCTATATTGTCATCAAAACGGCGCTATATAATGTAATATAATTTAAGTAAATAACACGTTTTACGAAGTGAGGTACATAACTTTCCTCAGGGTAGTACTAGCGTAGGTAGAATTAAATCTCTAAATTACCTTAAATCAGCGTAAATAAACAGAGTAACATGTACTTATTGTGATTTCACCATACAAAACAAGTGGCCATTAAAATGAAATAATGGCAATTATAATTGATGGAGTAATACATGGCGTCTAATGAAGGAAACATTTATTTTCAAAAATCTTTTTAATCTCGAGATGGAAAGAGATGGATGTTGACTTTGATTTGTAGTCAATTCTCCGTAGTATTTTTTTTACATCGTTTCTATCTACATGTAACAGGATATTACAAAAAGATATTAACTTTTCCGGTGGTGTGATGCATAAATTACGAAACCGTTGCGCTCGACCGCCATGTTTTTACATGCATTAATGTATTTCAAACGAGTCGAGCGAGTTCCTGAATAATGTTTATCCTATATTATTAACTGATAAATAAAAATGAAATAATGTTTTTTCATTGTTAAAATTCATAATGTTGTGTTATAAAAGAATTTAAATCAAAATAAAGAAAGTAACTATACTTCTCAAAGATATGATTAACTTGGAGCGCTAGTTCCGCTTTAAGGGTTCGATTAGTACGTTGGGTACTCCAAAAAAAAGCTGCACTTTTTGATTAGAATGTGCCTTTTTCTGTGGTCGCAGTTGATGTCAAAAGATAGCTTTCCAGATAGGGAGCCACTTGAAGATCCATGTAGAACGCCAAAATAGCGGCTACTAAAAATGGTCACCAATAGCCGTCGTACTGACGCACTATTATATTTGTATCTCACCACCCATGGATTTCAATTTTTTTTTAAATTTCTTGAGAAGAGGACACTTTTATGTCCTTGTGTATTTATCTCTACACCTTAAGGGTTCTGCACAATTTTCAGAAAAATAGATATTCTTACAATATTTAGTAGTTTTTCGTAATTTGATGATTTGTGGCATACTCTTAAAATTGATTTAATTGTATACTAAAGGTTTACTCATTTCAAACAATAAAACTTCTTTGTTTCATGTTGGACACCTTTGAAACTTTTAGAAAATGGCTTTGAGGCATCTGCGGCTTGCAGATATTAACTCTGAATCTCCTCTTAGTGTCCTAGATTGGTCCATATGTTGCTTATGTCAAATATCTAGAAATGAAGATTTGATTTTGTCCTGCCACAAACACTGCTGAATCACTTATCGGTGATGACTACAGGACGATTGCAGAGGATTAAATTGAATTTCAGAATCTAGATGCAGGGTCCCATGATTAGGATTTACTAAAGTTAGATGAAGGAGATGGAATAGAAGGAACATTTCGAAAAAAAACAAAGCAAAATGGCAGAAAAATGTACCCTTAACTTCAATAAAACAAAACTTGACAGGACAAAGAAACGCAAACATTCATCATCCTTGCCCAATTTAATTTGAGAAATGATGTTGAGCTTTCTCTAGGGCTTTCATTGTGAGCCAAAACAGACAACAAGTCTTTTGAACATGAAAATACCAGAGACTGCGCTTTCCTCAAATGGTGTTTTGCGGTCTTGTCAGAATTCTTAACTTCTTAAAATCCTGGAAGGAGCCGTTGTTCACAATTACAAGGAGTATGTGATACATTCATTTATTATGGAGCAGCTCTAGTACATGCTGCTCCACCCAAAACATCATGACTTGAAAACCAATATATGAAGAAACACTTAGATTTTTAAAACTTTCTTTTAAATCATCTATCTTTTCAGTAATAAAGTTTTAAAAATCTAAGTGTTTCTTCATATATTGGTTTGCAAGTCATCATGAGTTCGCAAGGACTTCACGTATCTGAAAATCAAGATTTTAGATTTAAATTGCTATAACTTTGAAAGTTGGGAATTTCCCACGGCAAAAGTTGGTGGAATTAGAGTTCATTAGTTCTGCTTTGCTACCAAAATTTCGTTAAATTCTGAGATTGAGTATTTGAGGAATTATTTTTTGAAAAAAACTTTTTTAAGTTTTCGTTGAAATTTTAGACGTATGTTGCCATTGTCTGTAAGTTACTTTTTCCATATAATAAAATGTCTACTATCGGTAGATTAAGTGGGTTTCAAGTTTCAAAGGGATTTCATAAAAAATTTTCACGGTATTTTACCTCGCGGCGCTGGTGCGGTGTACGCTGAGGGAAAATCGACATAATAGTAATTTAAACAAAAGCAGCTCAATAAAAACCTAATAAGCATTTCCGCCCTTAGTTCTACAGTATTTTAAGCCCCTAGAATAATTACTGGCAAAATCTGAATGGGTCGGAGAAATTTTAGGGTGATTATGGCTGGAATGACTCTTATGCATAATTTATTTACTAAGTTTAAGCATTAGTATGTTTCATGAAAATCTATGAATTTTAAACCAAACCAAGTGGTAATGTTCTTTAACTTAAACCATCGAATATGATGATATTGCGCACTGGACCTATTAAGCAAGAGTAATATCACGGTTTACGTGAGATTTTTAAATACCGACCCACTCAATATAAGAGGAAAAATATGGTAATAACGCCCAAATTCTCAGCCGTAAATGTAACAAGTACTCTCGCTCATGAATAATCAATGGGGCTTTCTACCTATCTCTGGTTACGTTCAAATCCTAGTTAAAATG
Organism: Laupala kohalensis; assembly: GCA_002313205.1. Taxonomy (NCBI): domain Eukaryota; kingdom Metazoa; phylum Arthropoda; class Insecta; order Orthoptera; family Trigonidiidae; genus Laupala; species Laupala kohalensis. The sequence goes on from NNCF01137825.1 coordinate 55,820, forward strand.
AAAAAAGTTTGCAGTGGTGGACAAAGCACTAAACTGATAACATTCTTCATACTTTATTTCATTTTAATTCAATATTTTTTTCTATTTTGTAAAAACTAATTATAACATTTTTCAAATTCCGACAAATTAATTTAATTTTTGGATTAATACTGCTTCATTTCCTTTACTTGTAATTATAAAATTCACCATTACTTATATATTAGAAATCCTATTAATTCAATTCTGATTTGTGCAAAATACCTATGGTCCAGATTCGGTTAAACTGAGTTCGCTTCGTTTAACATTCGGTACGGTTAGAATTCGGACTGATTCGGGTGGGGTCGGATCGCTTTTCTAACGGGACCAAAACCGACTCAATCCGACCGACCAGAACCGACCCAAAAGCGATCAGTTCCGACCCGATGTCCACTCTTAATAAAATATATGTTTAGGATTTTAAGTAATCTCTTTGCCAAGTAATGAACAGTTAGTACGTTGCGTACATGGCAAAAAAGATGCCAAAACCTGCACTTTTGGATTGAAATATGCCAATTCTTTTGGTCATAATTAACGCCGAAAGGTAACTTTCCAGGTAGGGAACCACTTGAAAATTCGCGTAGAACACCAAAATAGCGGCCTTTAAAGATGGCCGTCTTAAGCTGCCGTATCGACGCACTAAATTCTTTTGAACCGTAACTAATAATGGTTCGATTTCGATTTTATTTTTTTATTTGACAGCTCTTATGAAGAGGACACTTTTCTGTCCCTATAAATTTATCCTTAAGGGTATTGTGCAATTTTAAAAAGCCTGAAAATTTGACTTTTCTTACGAATTTCACCAATAAATTTTTTTTATTGGTGCTCAATATTCCTTTCTTTCCCCTGTAAAAAAGAATTTCTGAATACAGGTTCCGTGTATGTCAAGAAAGAATTGTTTACATAAACAACAGTGATTTATTTATTTTTGTAAACATTTATTACAGTAAGGAAACAAACTTTTACAAACAAAAAACGACTAAATTCTAAGAAATACTCATGTAAATTATCTGCTTCGATACAGTTCTTATTACTCTAATTCACTCAGTCATCTTTATTTTCCAATCTGTCCTTGGAACAAAATAACTGTTATCATATTAAGGAACTGCATCAAAAAGGAACTGCATTATTGTATTTAGTCATAAAACTGTGAAACGAATTGAAAAAATAATTAATCTAACTTATTTATTTTTGTAAACATACCTTTTATTGTATTTACTGCTGAATCGTCGATCCCAGTGCAGTTCATGCAAAGTAGTGTACATGGAACCTTGGCCTTTGAATGGAATCCGGAGCAAGTACTCTTAATCGATTCTCTGCAGGCTGCCATAATAGAAAGAAGAGAAAACCAGACCCAAATCCATCCCCCAAAAAACATGGTCCATCCCCATCCTTCTGGCCCTAGAGTGTAGTCCATCACTGAGTACGCACGACCCCAAACGTGTCCTACCTGGTAGTATGAGCGAAGACAATTCTGTCTTGGAGCCTTTCATGTTGGGGGCAGACTGCAACTTTTTGAAGTAAAGAAAAGCTTTCTAACATGATTGACTGAGAAGTCTTATTTGTCTTTGTAGTATAGGAAAACAGTAAATTTCTCCAAATTTTGAAAAGTCTCTTCAGAAATAGACTGTTGTGATTGAGAGATAGATTGGAACGCTTCAGTAGCTTCAGGAAGCAATTTCCACACTTTTCATGTAGTCTGTTTCCCTTTCATTGCAAATGATGACGTTACATTTGATCCAGTGAACGCATGGAATTCTTTTAATGCACCAGCTTTACGATCACCCTTACTTTCAAACATGGCATTAATGATTATGTCTCTCTGACCCTTCCCAGCACCAGAAAGAGTCCACATCTCTCGAAGTCCCGCAGTTTTGGGAACGTGAAAGAAAGAGATTGCTAAAACTACATCAGTATCTACCGTGGAAATAATTATTTATTTTGCTCCATGTTCAACAGTGTCTTTAGTGTGGACAAAAATCCGTCCAACTGCTTCTTCCTGTTGCATGCATTGTACTCCATAAATTGATGTTTTATCGGTCGAGATGAACGAATGATGCCATAAATCTCAGTATTGATGTGAGCCCAATCAAACTTTGAAAATGCATGTTTTCCAAGTAAGGACCAGTTGAGTTCTGTCTTGTTCTGATAGCAGCAGAGAAAGTCATTCCAATTTTTTGTAGAATATTTCCTTGTGCTACTTGGCGACGAAGACCAGAATCTCCCTTATCTCTCTCACGTTTTTTAAGACAAGTTTTTGAGTTAGTGTGATGTTTTGGGTGGAGCAGCATGTACTAGAGCTGCTTGCCTTATCTTTCTTAATCGCAGACGCATAACACACATTCTTTTTCAGGACGTTCTTTTTTGAACGTCCGTGTGAGGCATCCGACAGCGCCAGTATTCGGTTCAGGGTACTTTGCTTCCGAAGGCGAGAACGCTACCACTGGACTACTGCAGCCCGATAATATAAAATACATTTTTATCGTCTTGTGTTGCGCTATCTCAGATTTGGCACCATAGTAGTGGTACCATGAATAGCAAATACGTAAATAATATTCACCTCTAAAACCTTAAAAAATATATCTTAAAGTACCAAGAAAATATTATTTTAATAATCCAAATGTTTCTTTATTTTGAATATACTTGAAGTGTATTCTCATTAGATTTATATAGTTGAAAATAAAATTATTTAAAATAATAATTAGGAATTGGGCAACATTAACCCACAAATATTCAATATAACATCAGGGTATAGATGCTCGACGTCGAGACAACATAGTAAATGTTCGTCGTCTCGGCTACAAGTTTCGGGTGATGCGACATCGGGATGGCGTCGTTCAGTCGCACTAATGAATCATGTGGTTCAGTTAAACAACTATTCATAGTTGTGAAAACCATGGTCGATTTCACTCTGTAAAACAATTGCGCAGGCTGTGCAACCTGTCATGAGTCAACGAACCGATGCATATAAAGCACCGCTCCGAGTGTCAATTAGCGGCAACTACAAACGATATCGGTGAGGAGGAAGAAACAACAGTTCTTATAACTATGTCAGATTTAGTTGGGTATCGGTGAGGCGATACTAGTATTCATTTTTAAGAATAAATGAAAGATGTGGTGTTGTCTACTAGTAATATATTTATTCAGATAGTACTTTCGCCAGATTAGTCTAAAATAAAACGAAATACAAAAATATAAACAATTTGTAAGAACACAAAGTACAATAATTTTTGTTAAGTTTATAAAAATTTAAAATTTGTTAAAATTATGAAAATTTGAAATTATTTGAAATTTGTCAAAATTATTTTAAAAAATTGAAATTAATTAAAATATAATAAAGTTTTTAAGTGTATTGGAAACAGAGCAACAAATTAATGTAGAATGAATCTGTGAATAAGAGATAAAAGCTGCAACTAAATGAAAATATAAATGTAAATAAGTAAGTTGAACGTACTTGTCAAAGGGCAAATGTGCCGAAGGGTTGGACGGGATGCTATTTAAGAACTACAGGTAAGTAGGGGCATGGGGAGGGGTTCAGTTAGAGCACTGACCGGGGAAGTCCTGTGAGTAAATTAGTTATTCCTGGAGAAGGGACAAAAGAAGACAAAGGTTGCTTATATGTTCATTGCAGAGAGGGACATTCTGTTTTAATAATGTATGTATGTAGAAATTATCTAAGATTACTTTCCACTTTCAGAAAAAGATTAATCTTTTTCTATTTTAAAGATGTGGACGTTTTGATCAATATTGAAAGAGGGGGTGGAAAGACGTAGGAGGTCGGAAAAATGAGATTGATTGCTATTGTTGTGTAAGGCGTGAATGTGTTCTTTAATTTTGATTTTAAATTTCCAACCGGTCATTCCCACACATTTCCCACTGTCATTACAAGACAGAAGGTATACTCCACTTTTTTCTAGGTTTGGGGTGGTGTTCGTTGGTCGTAAAATTGGGTTTTGGATAGAGTTATATGTTTTGAAAACTGTCTTGTAACCCAAGGAAGAAAGAGTGTTAGCAATTTTGTTGGTAATTTGTCCTAGATAAGGGATAAATACAGGTTTGAATGTGGATTTGAGGTGTGGGGTTAAGGAAGTGATGTGTAAAGTGTTTAATTACTAGACAGCTAGACAGCCAACACGTGAGTTGTCACAGCTAACTTTAGACTGAGCTATCCAACTTATTTTTTTCCGTGCGAATTTGGAATTTCCTCAGGTAAACAACGAGGTACCCTAGAGATGCGGAAGTATCTCAATTCGTGCCTAGGGATTAGTAGACCCTTTTGTGACCTTTTCTCGCTGTCAAAATAGTTTCTCAATGCCAGTCTGCCCCCAGGTATATGCCCCCATCAAAATAAATTATAGGACATCTCACTACAATTCACATTCACATCACACTCTTCGTGAAAATACATGAGTATTACAACAGTATCTAAATCATTCAAGGGACAATTTTCAACAAACAATAATTCTAACATCAACTCGTGAAGAGATTAGTCCAAAATCAACTTGGTGTAAACTTTGTTTAAAAGCATATGTTCACTGAATTGGTTTGATTTACTTTATGATAAATTTGAATTTAAAAATAGAATTCAGAACGCGGACCCTAAATGAAAAACATCAAACAGTACAATTCACATTGTCTATTGGAAATTTGTTCATTATTCATATATTTCATTATCTTTTCGTGTTAAAAAGCACCATTACAAATCCCGTCGTGTGAATAGCAATCACCTAAAAGTACAAGGATCGTTGTCCTAAGACACTGTCTGACTCATTCATTCATCAACGCAGAGAAAAATTCTATTGTATTCGAACATGAAATTGTTTCCTTTGTATTGAAGCAACTCACAAAGGACAGATTTATCGAAATTCCGATTTGATAATTGTAAATGGGATAAAATGTGGTTTTTCGAATTTTTGCAATTTTTACTCTGAATAGCACACTTTTAGAGATATCCTCTTTATATTTTTGCCTACTCTAAATTTATAAAGAAGAGTTAAGCAACACGGAAGAAATATATGCATAACAAAACTTCTCAGCAACGCCGGATTTTGAAGAAATCCAGTTTTAGTTACAACAATTCGTTATAAAACTATAGTTCACGTCATATGATTTCTTATTGCTGGAAGAGAAAAATATTCATTTTTTAGATAAAATAATAGAAACAACTGAAATCGCTTATCTGCGAAATCGTTTTTAAATACAAAATGTCCAAGACAAAAAAAGTAATTTCGTAAGATTGTATTTTGAAACATGAAAAAAATTGCTTATGAGGGAGTCTGGATTATGCAATGGTACAGTTCAAAAGTTTATAAACGATTTCCGCAAACTATTTACAGTTTGATTATAGAAATTAGTTCGAAATTGGGAGGAGAGAACTGCACTATTGTAATTGATGAAAGTGCCTTGAGAGAAAAAAAAAGTAAAGGCTAGGGGACGAATCACAAAGACAAGGTGGACGCTAGGTGGGTTGGGCAGGAATTCCAAGAAAGGTCTTTTGCGAATAGAACTAAAACGTAAAGAAAGAACAACAAATGTAATTTTAGATCATGTTGAGCCGGTTCTATAATCTTGACAGATGGTTGGAAATATTACAATACGCTAATATTGAAAGCTTCTGAGAAGTCTTTTTTTAATTGTATTTGTAAATGGGAAATGTAGCGTGCTGTTGAAGCTTATCTACATGGAGTGATAGGAGGTAGGAGTTGGGTGGTGGGCTATTGTTTTTAGGAGGGCCGAATTTTGGAGTTTACAAAAAACTTGGCCCACGTGGAGGGGTTGAGAGGAGTAATTAGTAATAGTTAAGAGTTATTGATGCTATGTAGATAGAGGGTTCGCTTTTCGGAAGTCACAGCTACATGATCTGGGACATAAATGTGAAAAGCTATAATTTGTTCCTTACCCCACGTTTCTTACCCCACGAGATGAGGCAGAACGCTACCACCTGCCACTGAGGGGTTCGCGAAGTCATTTGACTGTGAATCACTCGCAGATTTCGAAAAATCGTTCCCATCGGTAAATTCACCTGAAAAATATAAATTAAATAAAACACGGAACGAATAAGTAAAAAAAATCGAAACAACGAAGCAACCTAGTCAAAAATTAAGAGAGAAGAATTGATAAAAGGTTTACCTCACAGTTTGAAGCTTAACTGACAGAGTTCATTTGGAGAAGTTCATACAGATCTGATGAGATATTGAACGACTTTATGTGTGCGATTAACTATTTTTATGGCTTATAATTAAAGTACAATTGAAGAATTCCAAAAATACAACAATATTTTTTAGAAAAAGAGTTCATACGATTACAAATATATTTTATAGTAATTTATTTTCCTCGGAAAAAAATGTATGCAGAAAGATCAAAACCCTTTTACTTTCTGGTTTTTAAAAAACATATGTATAACATGCTAATTTTACAAATTCATAATAATACAAATTTAGTACAAAACTTGACTGTATGCACTATACCACATCGTGGGAGCCTCGTCGGTCGAATTTTCGCTTCCGAGACATGACGTGGTTGCACTATTTAATTACAATACTTGTAAAAACTAAACTATTCGTCGAAATTTAATGATTTAAAGACTTTCCTATCTTGGATAAATACACAAAACAAATGATCCATTAAATCTAATGATTATTGATTTTTCCCTTCTTAAATTACTCTCTTAAATTGAAGTATTTAACACTTCCATTTTTCATAACGTCCTATCGATAATTTAGGTTAATTTTTGTGGATAGACATATGCTGTTGCGGACTTTTTTTGTAAAACTCTTTGAGGCAAACAATATTGCCATTGAAAGTTGTCACCTATCTCTAACAGTAAGTCACCTATCTCTGGCAGCGTAAGCAAATATAACTCCCTTTCTTCCGATTTCATTGACATTTATTTTCAAAAACCATTTCTATCTTACCTACCACACAAAATAAAGGTAAGCCAATGTTCACTCTGGACATCTATCTCCTTGCCAAATTTCATCGCGATTTGTCCTGTGGTTTAGTTGTGATCAAATAACAAACACACACACACACATTTTCGTGTTACGCATTTATATATCAGTATGGATTACTATGTTGCTATTATTTTTGTAAACATAATTTGTCATTGAAATTATTGTTAGTAATATGATTCACCACTCATCACTGTAATGTTCTAAGAGGGTGAATAAATTATTATTATTATTATTATCATCATCATCATCATTATTATTATAAATATGAATTCAGGAGTACTCAATACCTTAAGGTATCGACACCGTGGCGTCCGATACAACTGATTATTCTGTGTCGATATTCGAGGTCGATACTTCGAACCCTGCACGAGAGCTGCCTGACGCCGATGTTTTGTCGGCGCTCTAGGAGCTCGTGGTACCAGCGTCATTTCTAGTAAAGGCAAGGCTGTGTGCAAGAACGTTAGCGAGATCTTTCCCGAACTCAACTAATTCCCCCACCCCGACACCCACTCCCAAAAAGCAACCCTTAGCGCAATCACGATTTGAATGAATCGGCATAACGTACGCATGCGTCGTAGAGAGGAATAGAATACTTATGTTGAAGAAAATAGAAACTTTAATGAATAAAAAATAATACTCACATTTTGGTAAAATACCTGATATTATTATTGAAAAGTACAGACAAAATGTACATATATAGTAATAATACTAGTCTCTTAAGAAAAACACATTAATACATTCAGCTTCCTAAGTTAGACATCAGATTCTTAAGAAAATTCTGTTGATTGTACTCTACGATCAAATTAAAACAGCATTACATTCTAAGACGTTTATAATAAAATAGTTTTCAGTTATATCAACTAATGTTTATTATAACTTACTATTAATAAAACTTATCTCAAAATTTTACATTTCTACTTTTAGTCCGACAAAATCATCAATTAAATCGCCAAAGTTAATTTTGGCAGTTGTATCTACCTCAAATGACAATGCTGCCAAAGATAACAATATTTCTTGGCTTTTCGATGATCTCAAGTAGGTTTTCACAAGTTTTAATCGTGAGAAACTTCTCTCTGCACTTGCCACTGTAACAGGTACCGTAAGTACCGTTCCTATATGCTATGAATGCTTTGGGAATGGGATTTTGAATTCTTTTCATAAATCTTGAGACACCAACTGCTGTTTGAACATGTGCTGGAAGTAACTCTCGAAGTACTTTGAGCTCTGTGAAGTGTTCATCTCCACAAATATCATTTTCTTCTTCAAAACTTAAAATCTTTTTCAAATCTTTACAGTTTTGGAGGAGTTATTTTCCATTTCTTTCTTTCAAGATCTTTTACATTGTGTAGGAACCCAAACACAGCATAATACATTGTCATTTATTAAACTACACTCTTAGTAGACAGTTATGAGCAATTTACAATATGAAAATAAAGTCCACTTCAAAAATTTGTCCAGCTGAATCAGACACAGACTCATCTTCGCATACGTAGTCGAACAGTTTTCTTTTTCCCCTTCGTCGCACATTTCTGAAACTTCGGCTCATTTCTCTGGCAACTATTCGTGTGGCAACAAGACCTTCTTTTCTAAACCGCTCAAGAAACTTGACTGATCTTTCAAGTTTCTTCGACGCCGCTCCGAGATGCATATTTCCTGATTGGAAATTCTTGCTCGTAATGCTCTTCATGCCAAATGACTGATGCGAGAAAAAAATTAATAACTTCTGATAATATTTAAAATCGATAGAGCTTCACTCTTTGCTTTGGTTATTGCATCTTTCACTTCAATCAAAGCATCTCTTTTCTTTAATCTGGTTAACATTACCTCTTAACAACAAGGTTTGGTACATTCCTTTTTAAGGTTTCCCACCGCTCAGTGGATGATCAAAATAAGAACATTCTAAGAACATTTTTATAAAATTATCTTATTGACAAAAATTGTGTTATCGTTTGCTGGGGGATATAATTTATCATTGTTATATGTACTTTGTTACTACTACAATTATTTCAATAAAATTTATCAACATCGTAAACCGTTTTGTCGCATAGTGCTTTGAATGTGCGATTTACATTCGTAAGTTTCCTTTTCTCTATGTACGTGTACCGGCACAGGACCAAAGGGTTCAATTCACATCGCACATTATCTACTTCACGTACACTAATTACGATTATTTTGCGATTTAAAAGGATGGAATCATTCTGAGGTATCAGTAATGTACACAAAAATCGCAGTACAAATACAAGTCCCTTCTGATTGAGGAATAAAAGACGGAGTTTACAGTAACTTTCTACGCTAAATGTGAAATTTTTACGCTTATTAGTGTAGTTAGTGCAAATTAAAGGCCTAAAGAATATTCTTTGTGGACATATTGGACGTCAGAACATTCTCAGAACATTCTTTACTCTATCTGTGTGCGACACCGAGCAATCTTTAGCATATACTTAGAGCATGTGATTTGCACATTCGGTAGTGCGGGCGAGCATGTTCTTAAAGTCTAGCTGCCGTACGAAAGCTTACCAAATTCGGGAGAACTGCCAACCTACTCAATTGATTCCATCTATGTTGTACATTACTCGGCTTAGTGATATTTTCATCTTATACGTTGCACTCACTACCACCAAACTTGACAGTATTCCTCTAGGAGAGCCTGTTCTTAATAGTAACCCAAATTAATATTCCTTTTAATAAAATACATTGCGTAAATTATCCAAGAAATCTCAATTTTTTAATCTACTTTCAACGAAATTCATTTTACGGTAGTCTGTTGTTTCCATAGCGTTGGTACACCCGTAAGATAGTGTAAGTGCTAGCAAACGATGATTTTAATATCAAACGACAATCTGAGGCAGTCCAAGTCCGAGTGTCGGGGTTTTTGTTCTAAAATATTAGTGGTGGCTGTCCTGAAACACCACTCGAGTCCGCTAACTTTGTTCTTTTGGTGTCCAAACTCAGTAACTTCAGTATAGCATATGTTTTGCACTAACATTTCCTCACTAGGCGATTAAACGAGGTAGCAGAAAAATGCCTTTTTCACTTAACAGGAAAATTAAAGTTTAGTATTTGTAATGGTTGGAATGATATCGACGAACTGAAAATTCGAAATAACTTCTGACTACATACCTGGATCAACGGGTCAAACGTTATGTCTTCAGATAAAGTTTTCTTCGCTTGACTTTCATCTGTATGCTCTTGAGTAATTCTGGAGCCAATGGTTGTACTGGAACAAGGTTTGGGTTCTGTTTCACTTGTTTTTAAACTGTTGCATTTTTCTGCTTTAACATCCGACTGCTTGATAAATTTTTCAAAAGTACCTTTATGTCCTTTAAAAACTTCTCAGGTTTTTCTTTTCTCTTTTCACAACGCACATAAAACAGTAGTCTGCTATTAGCAAAATTATAATAACACTCAGTGGTGTGCCAACACCTTATGAGACCCGGGGAGGGTGAATTTTTAGAGGCCCCTAAACTAAAGCTTTCAGAGGCCCCTCAGACAAATGTGTTTGCATGCCTGCTACCTATATATCCAACGCTCCAAACTATTAAAATGAATTGAAATTTGAGTATATATATATATATATATATATATATATATATATATATATATATATATATATATATATATATATATATATATATATATATATATATTTCAAATTTATGAGTTTAAATTAGGTGGCACATTTGGAGGCCCGTTGATGAGACCCGAGGTGGGCCGCCACCTCCGCTCCCGCCTAGGCACGCTAACGATAACAATCAATCAACTCAACGTGTACTGGAGTGGGTGAGTATGATGCTGTCACTCCGAGTGATAGTAGACAGCGCACACCTCCACGTTGGCGGGGACGGTCAACCCAGTAATTGCGGCGAAGTTGCGCAACGTTTACGTGACAACAGAGGTAATGTGAGAGAGAACCTCATATTGCGTAAGTAATAAAGACAAGGCTTAAATAAAATGGAATAATATGTCAATCCGGGTGCATATTATTGTAATGACAAGACGTGCAGACGGAAATTCGAGGAAGTACGGTATCTCTGTCGAGACTTGTCCATTGTTGCGCATTATGAGTCAGCAGACAATCGAAAATTGACAACGAAACTTCATACCCCACGCTACGAGGTACAAATAAAATGCTCGTTCCTCGAGCGTCCGCATCTTGCGTCTCGCTTGACATTTCATTAACAGCAAATGTTATAAATGTTCTCAAGTATGAATCTATAACCATTACAGAGAAAGAACGATAGTTCATTACTGATTAGATACAGGCAAAAAATGCGTAAGGCGCGACGCCCTGTGCAAGCGCACCAGTCGCACTTCCTTAAGAGCGGCGCTGGTAATATCTATGAGGTACAATAGAGATCGAAGATTGGTCGTAGATTTGTCGCGAGCCGAGTTGACCGAGCGCTCAACTTTTTATATGGAGAGCTTGCAGCGAACTATTCACCTGAAATATATTCTCTCTGTCTGTCTCCAAACGCAAACAGAAATATCTTACAATAAGCTCACATTCCGGAGACGACGTTCTTAACCTTCCAGTCTGGCTGACCTTCAGTTAGTAGTTTAGCAAATATCGCCTAACGTACTTTTCACACCCTCACTTTGAGCTTCAGTTTGCTTTTCTCTGTTTCGTCTCTTCATCCAGAGGCTGGGCTGGCAACACGTCATCAAGAGGCATGTAAGAGATAACCGTAGTGACAATTGAAAATATGCCGATTCAGACGTCGGGTTTCACAACGGATCTGGTGAGCGGGTCATAGGCTCAGCCGACGAGCTAACGTGTGGAAAGGGAGATGTTCGTAATAATGCCCGACAGTGAGGTGATTTTCACAGAAAAATAGTAGTGGCGGTCTTATTGCCTCCGCTAACACAAAATGAGCCAACTCCACCCGCGAATAGTTCCCAGGATGTGCAACCACTGCTATATTTGCTATAATTTCATATTTTTTAAAATTATCAGCCGACGGTCTCTTAAGCCCAGGCCACACACATGGCTTTCATTGCCAAGTTCCTTCCAAAGTTGCTCATTGGCGAGAGGTGTGGCCGCTTCCCCATTGGTGAGGATAGTCAAATAAGCGATGCTGGAATGTATTGGATGGTTGGTCGATGCAAACGACAAGGACGTTGCAGTCACGAGTCCAAGACAAAGGAGCCACCTTCCTTGTCGATAGAGACCAACATGTAACTAAATGACCTACTTACATGTAGGTCTCTACTTGTCGACTGCTTGTCGATCTGGCTACACATTCGTTGAAGAACGCCAACAGTGCGCGTAAATTATGTCGTAATTCAATCAAGTCTGTATGTAAGCAAATATGTGGGGATATAATACGAGCAATAAGTATACAATTATAACAGTTATATGAGCTTCAAAGAATATTTATTGAAGTTTTTAATATAATTATAACCTATTCTTTTTAACTCCGCATGCCGCGTGCGATTAAGCAATAAATGTCACTATGAAATTTTGTTGTTACATCAGATGGCATAAAATATGTAGGGCATATAGCTATATGTTATTAACATCTATTTTAATTACAATAAAACTCCGAAAATTGTTCCGGTATTGCTGGACAAGAATTATACGGTAAATACATATTCCACAAATTTCAATTTAATAATAGTTGCAACAAAAAGGTAACAGTAACAGCTTCCCCCTTTTTTTAACAATATGAATCCTAATAAGAACAAATTTAACGGAGACGATAGAAGTAACTTAAAGGTTTCGTTTGAAATATTTTGAAAGTTATGTGTTCGCTAATATTTGCCGATGTCTCTTCGGCAAGGCTTGCCAAGTGCGTGATCATTCCTAAAGGCTGGTACAATCTAAACGGAAATTTTGAAGATTAATTTTTCCGTAGTTCCGTCAATGAGTTAAAAAAACATGAGCTACCAATTATTTTGCGTTACTCCATTCCGTTTACGAATATTTTGTTAACATAAATTTCCCCAAAGTCCAATGAGTGTCCATTAGAGAGTTTTCACTGATCTTCATGAGCAAGTAGGGCTGGTTAGTTATTCATTCGGCCACGAAGAGCGTTCAGGTCAAGGTAAGGTTTCGTGGCTTCACTTGTAAGAGCACAAGCTAAGCTCAAGCAGTAGTCATAAGCGCAGCTAGAGCGTATGTATAGGCAACGTGCGGCTGCGGCCGGCTCACAGGATTAACATGGCGTCTAGTGTATTCAGCGACGCCGGCAGATTTACTAATGATGAAAGAGCAGAATTGCAGGAGCAGTTTACTACGGTACGTATTAATTTGTGATTTATAACTCAGGATTCGTGGATGTGCCTTTGGACGTTTACAGTGTCCCGTTAATCGTCAATACTACTTGTGCTACAGTGACTGGTGTTCGTGTAGTGCGTTCTATATGAAGTTAATTTCATATTGGTGTAACCTTGTAACCTTTCGTCGTGGCACAGTGCTTTTTATGAAGATCTGCCTGTGTTGATTTGAATTTTTCTTGTGAACACAATTCTTTAATCACCTGCCTTATTTCCCGAAAATGTATGTATGGAGTCAGATGTGAACCGTGATTTAATCTTGTTAGGAATTTAACTCTCTTCTCCTGATCTATTGATGCAGTTGGGGTATTCACCGAAAATGGATTGCAATTATGCTCCATGTAGAAGCACTTGTTTTCATCACATTTGTAGACCAATCTATAGTTGATTAATATGAAGACTGGAAAATTTCAGGAAAAGTAAGTTTTCTCCGTCTTTCATATATACTTGCACTTATAATTTTTGACTGCATTATTGTGCTATTGTATTGCGAAGCCTAGAAGTATTCCTAAGTCATGTGTGTATTAGAAAATGGGTTTGTCATGTGACAGTTGTTTTGTTTTACTTACGAACTCACTTGAGTGGCAACTTGAATGGAATTAAAGTTAAAGCACTCCTAAGAATTCTATCCAGTCATAACTCTGGAAATGATCCCATGATCACCACTTCGTAACACAAGGTTATGTTTGCTGAATTTTGTATTTCTAACTACCAAATGTATGAATTCTTCCCTCCTCAATCTAACAGTGACATAGTGTTAACATGACTTCCTTGATATTGTTTCGGCAGAGAAATAATTCTTGATGAAATAGTGATTATACCAACTAGTTTCATATTGTGAAAATAATTCTTGGCATCCTTGGTCAATTTGATATCCTGGGAAGGGTAATTTCTCCAGAGAAATTCTTTTTTATAACATTTTAAGACCCATTTTAATTTACAAGCAGAAGATATAATAATTTAGTGACAAGCTTATCAATTCAACCACATAATTGAATTCTGCTTTTTTATTCTGGTAGTTTTAAAATTGATTTTGATAGTATCTTGTTCATCACTTGTCATGAATAGCAATTATATAGTGAGTTATAAACTCTTTTTTTTAAAAATATCTTTGATTTCAATTTGTTATAAAATTACAGTATTTACTGACGTATACTCTAAAATTGTGATAAATTTCATTCTGGGCTCATTGAATTTAGCACAATTTAGTATATAACTCGTTGATTTAATGAGTGCTTTTTTAATAGTTTTTTTGCCTGTTGATAAGTCTTCCTGCATCCTTGGACAAGGTTTTAATTTGGTGTGAGTAAATGTTCAGTTTTTTGTATCCTTTCCTCTCATTAGTGACTCAAGCTATTGTTGAAAGAAATAGTTTTTCTTCATCCTTTATTAGAAATTGCAATTAATAAGACTTTTCACCATGTATAGGGACGTTTATAGGATTTAATTATCACCCACACACATACACATGAGTGTTGTGTATTGTGTTTATATTTATACATGTATATGTGTGTATATTATATATGTAGGCTATATATACATACATTTGCACATACATATGAGGAGAAATAAAAAAATGATGTGAAAAAAGAAACATTTTTGGGGGTCCCCCGGTGCCATGTAGGCAGTATGTGTTGTTTCAGTGTAAACTGGTGGAGCAATATTACTAATGCATTTAACAGCATATTTTGATCCTTTTATATTGAATCTATGGCTTAGAAGACATTCTTTTTGCTATATGAAACTTTTCAATTAAGTAGATTTTAACTCTTACTCCATGAATATTCCTCTAATCAAAGATTTAAAGAGTGCATAATTATGTTAGCTTATTTCCAAGAAAAACATATTTATCTTCATTTGTTCTGCTAATTTGCCATTATGTATTCTAGATTCTACAATTTTTACTGTTCAAAATTTTACCAACTGTTTGTTGTGCATTTTCTTTATATACTGGGGACATTTAAGAAGCATTATAAATGTGCACTCTCTGATTTACTTCATTTTTTTTTCAAAATCTGTTCATCTGCTGGAATGCTTTGAAGCATTTTCTCACTTTTTGTGTGCATGATATTTTTAATGAGCTTTTTATAACTTATACATCAACCCTAAGTATACCTTTATTTTTATCTAATGGAAAAAGGTTGCTTTAATATGTTTTTGCCCTTGTTTAGGCAAAACAAGCAAATTGTAATTTGAGTTATCTATCAGATCTACACTTTATCTGTAAAAACAAACACCTACATTTTATAAATCTTATTTAATACTTGTAGATGCGACTGTGTTGACCTTCTCGTTTAGTAATAATAACATGCAATTATGCACAGGTAATACATATATGTGTGTATCTGTTTTATGCTCAGTAAAATATTTAAGGAAGTACTTATCTACTTATGTGTGATACAATTAACCTAAGATTTACTGTATTTCAATGTCCTGTTGTTTTAATATACTTTTAGTAGCGTTGCCATGGTTTAATAAAGCGATAAACCATATAAAATACGAACTCCGAGGTACACATATTTCAGTCGAAATATTTTGTGGGGCAACTGCCTGACTGACATTTCATTCTTTCCACAATTCCTTGGATTTCTTTGCTGCATTTATGACACTTGGCTTGCAACCATCTTCCATGTATTGCTTCACCAAAGCTATTCCAAATATGTTCTTTCTTGCAATAAGTCATGTCCTCTTTTCAATTTGCTATTTTAATTTATTACAGCTTATTAATTGCATCTATCAAGAATGAACATGCTGGACATAATAAAGCTGACAAATCTTAAAAATATTTCTAGCTCTTTCAAGTTAATTTTCTATTGATAATCTTGCACACCATTTTTGAATATTTGCAACATTGTTTCAATAAAATAGTTTTATGGAAAACTGTACATTGTGAATGTTGTGACAATTTTTGACGTATTATAAGTTTTTAGTAATATGAAATAATTATGATTTAAATATGAAAAAGTTGTTCCATAAAATGATAAAATTGGATGCCCTCTGTACCATTTTGGCTGTAAAAGTCCTGTGTTCAGTTACTGTCTACTGTTGGGTACCTTTCCAGGTGAGGATATATTCAGTCTTGTTACATATATTCCTTTTTATAGTACCAATAGAGTTTCAGCGATTAATTCCTTTTGTATAATTTATGATTTCTCATGACAAGTATAAATTTCCAGGGCTTTAGGATGGTTGCCTGAGTGAGTTGTCTATTATTTGTTTCTTTTTACTTCATTCAATCAACTTTATTTCTTGTGGAGATATTTGTGATATATCCATGATTAATATCGTGTGTTAAACAATACAGTATTGGAAGAAAATCTGTGTGTTTGCACCTCTGGAAAGGTTAAACTCCTTTTGTGAACCAGTTGCTCCGCTGGGATATGAATCTGTGATCTCATGCTCAGCAAGATGTTGGGGTGCATAGGATCAATCTATAATCTAATAGTTGGTATGCCTTCACATATTAGTGAAAACCTTTCAGAAAGACAAATTTATAATAATGTGATAGATGTGCGATTTGTGTATTTATTACTCTGGTACACCAAATTGTGAATAATATATACTAAATCTGCCACTCATCTGCGTTGCAATTTTTGATGTAAAAGATTGCCATAACTCATAATTGTTTCAAAAATATTTTTAATATGAGTCTAATTTTAGGATTAATTTGTAGAATGGGTTAATTTTCTTTTCATTTTACTTACATTTTAATTAATTAATGCTTACGGTAAGCTTTGAAGACAAGGTAATGAAGTGACAATATTTACTAAATTCCTGGTCATCCTAATAATTGTTGCTCCAAATAGTAATGTGACATTATACAGGGTGGACAGAGTCTGGAAAAACTAGAGAAGACAGGGAATTTTGCATGTCTGGGAAAAGACGAGACAATTTGTAGTCAGGGAAATAAACAAAATGTGTTAAGTACTTTTGTCTAAATAACATCCATATTTTATGTAGATGTATTTACTTTTTATTAATCAAAAATAGCCATTGTTATCAATTCAAAGAACTGTAATTGATTCAAAATTGTGTATTTACTTTTATTTGTATCTATTTACAACTTAATAGTTTCGAATATCCAAATATCATGTAGAGAAGTGTATTAGATAATGGGTGATTTAAAAAAATTCAAAATGTAAACAAAGTATTGGGAATGATTTGTCTCTTGCTAATTGATCTTACACAGATAAGAAACTAACATACTTCATGCTGTCTGAAATGTATATGATCTTTATCAAGACGCAAAAAAATGCCAACATACAGAACAATTGAGAGAACTTGCTTATAAAAAACAAAGATTATAGATTAAACGTGTGGAGAAGATTAAGACTTAGAAATAAAACTATTCAAATTGAACAAGGCTGGGGTTATAAGACATTGTGTTTATTATCTTAAGTTGAGAATCATATTATTTACTTTACAATTACTTGATTTTCTTGATTAACAATTTACTTGATTTCAGTGATAATATATTTTATTCAATGTTTGCGAGTTTAAATTGTTTGTGTAATTTATGTTTAGTGTAAAAACTTTGATTGGCTAACATTATTTTGGATGATATTGTAATTTTAATTATTACTTTAATTTTAATTATTAATGTAAATTTGACTTGTAATTTTTGTATGTGTAATTTTGTGTACATGATTGAGCAGAACACCACACCAGATGATCTGAGCCAAACTGAATAAACATTCTATCCAAACATTCTATAAATGCATAAAAATAAACTTTTTCTTTTGCACTTTTTGTATTATTTTTCTAATTTCGAAAATTGTTACAATTAGTTAATAATTTTCTAATTATACTGTTATTGCTAATATTCTGTATGTATTCCACAAGTTGTCTTAAAAACTAATTTGTCTTGAAAAATTAAAAATATTCGCTGGAAAAGGCAAGGAAATTATAGAAATATACTGGCCATTCTGTTATATGTATGATTTCACCAGAGATTGAACTGATAGTTCAACTGTGACATATTTATTTAAAACATTTGTTACAAAAATCATGAAAATATCATTGCCGTTCGAAAAGAGTGGATGAAACTGTGACATTTCGTATTAAATTGTTCTTTCTAATTAATATATTTTGAAACTGTACATGTACATAACTCGCGGTACTCACTTTACTTGTTTGGGAATAAATTTTAGTAAAAATATAGTTTAGGTTGTAGAAAATAGTTATTGACGTGTAGATTATTGAATTAACCTCGTATTAATCGTAATGGTAAACCAACAAATGTAAATTATCTATTCTCATCAGACTTCCGTGAACACATCACGGAACCATACATGGGAAGTTGAATATTATTGTAATAACAGATTAATTTTAAAACTAAAAAAAAATCGTATCCCAGGCAAATCTAAAACATGTGTAAATCCTCTTCATCCTATGGTCATAAAGGCCACCTTTCCATGAAATCACAATTACCTTTTGTGGTTTGCATATTTAAAAAATGAGAAGATAGAAGCATATTTTTTGTGTGATGAAATGACTTCAGCAGTTCCGCGCGTGAGAAAAGAAGGCGCGAGGCGTCCAGACGAGGCGGAAGGAACTCGGCGCATGCGCAACAGTCCCCTGGTCACCCGCGCATCCATTTCATCACAGAAAAATAGTATTATAAAATATTTTATTTTTCTCGTGCTACATTTAATCAAGTCAAATTTTCCTAGTAGTACTACGTTCATTTTAGTTAAAATTGGGTTCCAAGGTTTACACTTCTTCAGGACCGCCATTGCCAGTCGTCTTTTCGGACCCCCATTCAGGTTAAATGTCACCATGGTTTAGTGTAAAAATATTGAGATGGCAACATCTGGGGCACTTACTAATATTATAACAGTGCATGCAATTCCAGTTCGCACTATTTCATTTGGTCATTGTCTCACGACAGTTTCGTAATTGTGTGCTTGTAGATGAACATAGGCACGGAAGCTGATCCAGAGAGCACAATCACTTTGAAACTAGTTCTAAATACGGATAATTTTACTATTGTCAAAGAAGTTCAGATTATTCTTCAGTCACCCTGTTCAGCACAGGTTGAAGCGGAAACTTTCAAGCATAATTTTCCTTTGCATTATAATAATTGTTTAAGTTATGCCTGTGCATGCATCGTTATAATAATATGGGATCACTCCCGCAGAGTGGTGTGTTCTGGCGCGTTCACTGTCTGAAACATACGCCACTGGTCACGGTATTAGAGGGAGAGGAGGGGCGAAGCCCACTTGATCCTCGGCTTCGCTGTGTAATTATGTTGTCATAGTACCAAGAACTGCCGTGTAAGATTTTTCAGATTAGAAGAATCGAGAACCGTTAGATATGGTTTTTCCAAAACCATACCAATTTTGTGTACATATAAATAATTATGGGTAATGAGAAACAATAAAAACATCTGAGGGGTACTAGTTTTACACAATGTATTAAAACAATTTTAATGAAGGCAATATGCAGTCGCCTCTTACGCCCTTGACCTTTCTAGTGAACAATCAGGAGACCGCTCTCCTCGCATGACTTCTGGCGGTTGGCAGAGGAACAATGTCTAAGTGATCACAGCAGAGACTGGCATTCGACACACATACCCCTTCATGTCACTGGTTCATTGAATCGATAGAAAGATTCCGTTCATGATAGGACTAATTATTTGGTCCAGTCGTATATTCTCGTTTATTCTGTGTACTCAGGTAATGGCTATCACTGTTATTCCCAGACCGAATGCACGTATTAGTTAACGAATTAATCATTTCGATGATCGAATAATCGGATTTACTCGTTATAATATATCGTTAGGAATCTATTCGGAATGGACAGATTATACTTTTTTATCCCATCTAAGTCTTCGGTCTGGAAGAATACATTCGTCTATTAATTATTATAGGAATGTAACCAATCAGACCGAATGATTATTTGCATCATGCACTCTGTTTTGGACAGTTCAATATTGTTGTTTCAAGTGAAAAGTAATTATTTACTACGCTTTTGAATTTATCAAAAGTAATTATTACCGATATTAACACCGTATGAAAATTAGTTTAAATTGTTGTCTTGTTACGTTTGCAATGAATATGTGTGGGCAATTATTTTAAAATTACTTAAAATATTTGTACTATTGAATTATGAATTTCTTTAGGAAAATTATTTAATAATTACTTTATTATTTCAATTTTGTGTGAAGATATTTGCGATAGGGTAGAGTATGTTAATGTTTCATATAAGTTAATTTTTTGCTTCAAGTGTTAACTTTAGAACTGGTGAAATGTCATCTTTTTCTTTTTGTTGTACTTTTCGTTGTGTAAGGGAACAATTTTTTCATTTGTCCCTTGTCCTTGAACCATGAAAGGTAGCGTATACAAAACGTTAGATATACGTTTTAACAGATGTAAAGTTTTATCCTGCACCTCAACGATTGCTCTCAGAATAGTGAAAATTTCAATGTTATACACACACACACACACACACACATATATATANCGCCTACGTCAATAACTTGGAAACTGAAACGGTTCTTCTGCCTTCTGTTTACGATGGCCGACCGATAGAGGAAAGGGAGGAGTAGTAGGTGGGAATTTTGAATTTCAGTTTACCGCAGTATTTAAACCGGGGTTGATAGACACCAGGTGTACCCTAATTCAGGATATTTTGCTTCTAGAGATTGGGAATGTTGGGGGAGAGTTTCAAAGACTTTAAGCGTTCATTAGATTTTTGTGTAATTTTTGTATGGGAGGGGACATGTATAGAAGAAGGGGATTTATCACATGAGGCTCTGTGGTTGTTCATCCTAATGTTAAGAGTGGCAGTTGCTCCTAGATAAAAACTGGTACAAACAGTGGATGTCAAAAGATAAGTGCAGTTTCTAGAGGTGCATGCACTAGATAGAAGAATTTTGTTGGTATATTGAGTGACATATTGAGTGTGAGAGTTGATCATCTTTCAGGTTTTACACCTCGGAAAACCCGGCGTTTTGTTGTAGGAGAGGCCAGAGGGGCGAGGCTGGAGTCTTTTTATTTTATAATTTATAAAATTATAAAATAAAAAGGTTAGAGGGTGGTTTATGGACAAGAAGAGAGCTATTGTGGAGGGGTTGGAGGCGATGATTTGATACAAATCTTTGAGAAAGAGTTTTAATATTTGTCTAAACCAGGGAAAATGCACTACATTATGTTCTATTTATATATTATCTGTTCTACATATAGTTTCTCCGTTACAAGCAAACGTACTAGCTTATGCTACCGCGGAGGCCACAAGGCTAATTTTATATATAAGTATAGGGCTTCTTCAGGATCATTAATTTCTTAATTGACAACTCATCAATCACATTCGTTTGTAGTTATGCCTTACTGGATTATCCGCGAACTAAAAGACATTAATTTCTGTCATAATGTTTCCCTTCTATCGGATGTTAAATGAAGATCATTTGTATTCCAAATCATTTCCAGATTTTCTTTGGAAAATCAAATTAAGTTTTGTCCTGTAAACAAGTTTAATTTCTGGTATTGCACCAAGGAATTAGAATTAAATTTTAAACTTAGTTTTTCCTCTGTGAGAAAAGATTAACGAGCTTGGTTTGTTTTGGTGGGGGCAATGAACATTTATTATTAATTTGTGTTTTGCAAGTCTTCCATATTTTCTTCTATGTCACTTATATGGTTTTCTTGTAATATAAGCTTTTGAGACTGTATATGCGCCGTAATTGAATCAAATTTGTTATTTTTGAACCAAAAAATTAATTTAAGCATGGGAGATCTCAATAACGTGGTAAGTCTGTCTAATTTATCAATAGGAAAAACTCCATACCTGTTGGCACTGCTCACAGTACCTGTAGGAAGAGTTAATATATAATGGCAAACAATTATGAGGGTATCAAGGTACATTTATTTATCATAAGAATTACTTTCATAAAAAAGAGCAATCACTATTAACCATCTTTTACAAAAATAATTATTATTTACTCCTAAAACTAAATGTTCTCAACGTTCTTGATGCGAACAACAGGCATAATTATCTTTTGTACTGGTAATTATTTATGTTCACTAATTAAAGTAACAATGCTTATAAAAATCTAAACTTTTTAAACTGTTTGGAGAACTAAGTTTGCTGTTTACGAACTTTTGAATTTGTAGTGGTCTGAAGTTGATAGGATGTCGTCTTAATTTTCATGCGTCTTCAGATCCGGGGTTACTTGTGACCAATCGTCAAAAGCCCGCGATACCTAGTTTACAGGGTTTAGAACGGTGAAATAAATAGCTGCAAAAACAATAAATCTTCTGTATACTTTGGATACACCAACTTTTTCTGATCATGAATTTCGCCATTTGACATTATTTGAAAATGTGCATTAGAAAAATGACACCCTATTTCATTCCGTGGGTAATCTAAATCTTTATCTGCCAATTTGTCTTTCTGTGATCCTTGTAATAACGATAAGGCCTGTTGGTTTGGATGACAATGACGACGGCCACTGAGTGATATCTACAGATATTTCATCTGTAGTCGTTGATATGACTGCTACTTCTGCAACCGATGAAGCAGCATGACGAGATGTTTCTGCATTGAGTATATCCTGAAAACCCGCTACATTATGAAAAAATTCTTTGAAGTAACTGTGCAGTCGTTTGTTGGTTGCTTTGAACACGATTTTTCTTCAATTTTATGATATTAACCTACCTGTTCGGCGCTTTTATCATTAGCATCTTTGCTTTTTCGCTTCACGGTTTGTGCCCCTGATAATTATTTTATACACTTGCGACATTTCAACTGACGCTACTAAAACAAATAGAGAAGTCATGTTATTCTATGACACAACGGTTTATCAACTGTAGAATGTTGCGGCACGCTTGATGTCTGTAAAACTGTAAATTTTATTTTTACAGCTACTAGTTAAATTTGTACAAAAATGTTTTAGAGATAGAATCGCACTGGCAACTTGAACATAATGTGTTCTGATCCGTATTTGCAATGAAAGTGATTAGGGTTACTGCATGGATGGTAATACATGGTAAATTATATTTCTGTTATAAGTATAGTAAAAAACAAGAAAAGAATACGTCAAATAAACAGAAAGAATATCGTGTCACGAATTAAATCATGTGTACTTACACGAACATGTCAGCCGACATGTGATATTTGCTTAGAAACCACTGGAACACGTCCGCACGCCCAACAGTGACGGCTCTTGGAAGTTTACCTCGCGAACTTTGGCAGCAACGAAGACAGTCAGGCGGGGAGTGGCGCCCCACCCGCGACTCAACAATTGACGTCATCCATATACTACATACACGCCCGCGGACTAAGTGTCGAAAAGAAAAGAGATAATTGAAAAATATTTCCCCTCCCCCTTTTTTTTTACCACCGAGACGCCCCCTCCGGGGTATGGCGCAATTATGATCGGAAATGGCCACACTGTTCGCCCTATGGTAGGGTCGGCCTTGACTTGGAGCATCTTCCAAAGTAACTGCGTTGCATTTGTTTGAAACTTCCATTAATCCTGAAATTGTTGTATCTGAAACCTTAGATGATCCTATTTTCTCATTTGTATTATCACACGCATCTTCTGTGATGTATTATCACACGCATTTTTTTCATCGGGCGTGTATGCTCGAAGTATGTTAGAGTATATTCCAAGTATGCTGGAAAATGATTCCTAGGAGGGAGAGTGTATGGCCTGAAATTGATCAAGCTATAGAGGAAATTTTTGCTATTTATATATCCCGTAAGAAAGTTAATGTTAAGTTAACAAAATTTTACACATTGTGGACAAACATGGGTAGATTACAGACAACTTGGTTCGAATATAAGAATTATAAATGTCTTCTTATTGTACTGTCCTCCAGTGTTCCAGCTACGGTATCAAATCATACTCTCGAACTGGAACATTACGGAAAGTAATATTATGTAGAAAGTGATGTGGAAAAAAATTGTGGAACTTTTCTATTAAGTAGAGGAAGATGGTTGTGTTGGAAACACTATGAAAAATTTAAGTTTCTGTTTTCAAGGCAGTTGAATTTGGTTAGATACATATTGAGTGTATTGTATTTTTGAGTTTGTTACTATACATAAAAGAAGTAAATGATTGAACATTACTTAGGCTCACAGTTCAGTCTAAAATAATAAATCAAATACTACATTATACTCTTTACAGTAAGTCTATTTCATCTACTTCGGACCAAAATTATACTTATGGAATTATTAAATACTAATAATTCTAGTTACTAGGATGTTAGTAATAGTACAAAAAGAAAATGAAAAAAGTTTTTCTGAATGTAATCTTTATATTTGGTTTGTTACTGTATTAATTTTTATTTTAAGACAAATTTTTACAATAAAGAAATAAAGTACAGGTTTCTATTATAAAATTGTCATTTAAACGGATACAGAATACTTTCACATTTTTAACAAGAGTATTTTATTTTACTATCCATTTTGAAAATTCAGTTCGAGAGAAAATTTGATGAATTCTTCAATCTAAATCGCTAATTCTGTTAGTTTTTGTTTAGTAGTATTTCCAAAAAAATACTATACATGTCGCTTGAAGTATTTTCAACACTTCATAAAAATGTCATAAAAATGTCACCACAGTTAAATGGACTCATAAGGACAGGTACATAAGTAGCCATTTCATACAAAGGATAGAAATATTACTTAATTAAACAAAAAAATTGGAAGCTCAATGTGACTCGGAATATTGCTAAAATACGTATAAAATTAAACACCATAAATATTTACAAATTATATAAATTTCATGTTAGTGTATCATGGACTGAAAATAAATGTACAAAATGTACTGTCCGCCTGCGTTCTAGGCAGGTGTAAGGGGCAAGACATTAAAATTGGTTTAAGATACACTATGGAGCGCAAAAGCTGTTGCTGCTGTTGTGATCTGGACCACTTATATGGTTATTTTGACAACTCGAGAAATCTACGGTGGCAGACGAAAGTTTCATTACTGTCAATTTTCAATACAGAGATGCAGGAGTTTTGCTGTTTTAATTTATTACTTGTATGCTACATCTAGTAACAGGTTGCTCATTGTACTTCCAACCAATGTACTCGTCTCGACATGTCGTTACTCAGTCTTCCAACAGTCTTCTTCGATTTCACTAGATGTTAACACACACCATAACAATTTCAATGCAATAATTTTCTTTTCAATGCTTTTTTAGATTTATGGAAACATATTCTGCATGAGGTCAGTGATGTCCAAAAATTCTTAGGGATTATAGTATCTGTGCTAAAAAATAAGTAATTATAGACGCTACAAAGAATCAGTTTCAGAGAAAGGAGAGGAATTGGTAGACGGTGCTTTTGAGCTATACAACAAATTTGTGTGAAGACCTACGCATTTCAATGGACCCATCCTAGTGACAAATATCTCATAAAATATGATTCGTGTTTTTAGTGTTTGGAACCATGACGTTCGATTTAACAATGGTCTTGGAATGCCAACACTGCTTTGAACAGAATTTTTAGGTGAAATGTAACAATATTAACGTAGAATCAGAAAATTTACAAGAAACTGTGTATTAAAATTTGAAGTTTTCTAGTTTATTTTTATTTTTTGCTAGTAATTGTAGTAAAGTTTAAAAACAATTAGTGATTGTTACAAAATTATTGTACAAAGATAAGATTTACTTAAAAATACGAGAAAAACTGTTATTTTTCGTGGATTTTGGCATGAATACAACCTGCGTTGTTTCACAAAAAAATTGCTGCAACTAATAAAATTTGAAGATATTTCCATACCTATTTCATAATATTCGTCCTCTCCGTTATGGAGATGCGATAGCGTAAACTCGAGTCTAGATAATTTCCCCACCGACAGTAGTGGATGTTCTCCACGAATGCAATTAAGAACACGCTTCTCATGAGCAGACAGAATAATTTAAAATTTAGGTAACTAAAATAGGTCGCATTAGTAGTAATTTAGATATATTTGTAAGGCAATCTTTTTTTTTTAGAACACTTTCTATTCATCTGAGACCGATACAATTTTTTACTCTTGTTTACCACATTTTTCATTTAGGCTTATACTATTACTGGTATTTAGGCCTATACTATACTTAGCATCATATTAAACGACGAAAATGGACTATTTAAAGATAGTGAAGTGATAGGTACAAATGTAAATTTTGTTTCCATACTCATGCCCACTTCTTTAGGAATTTCTTCATTTTCCCCATCGGAACATATCCACGGAAGCAGTGACTGGAATCCCCTTATTTTTTCCCTTAAGTCTCTCTCACACTTCTTATACTTTCCGCATTCTTCCAAAGCAGCATTTATTCATATTTTCACTCTATCACTACAGACACCTGTTGTGCCAGTGATTTTCCTTAGTATTTGCGCTCCTATTTTGTTACTGTCAATATCGAAAAGTTCAACTTTATATAAACAAATCTCACTTAAGTGTAGTATTTTCTAACAGCTTCTTCGCAATTGAAATATGTGGTTCCATCTGTCAGTTCTGAAAATATGGCAGCTGTATCTTCCAAGTGCTTTGTTTTGTGTACAGCTACCTTCATCCAATTTCCCGAACGGTTTATATTGGGTTGGACAGGAATTGGTGTGCGAGGGAATATTTCTTCACCAGTGATAGCTCTTTACAGAGCGTCGTCTTTGTGTTGGAAACCAATGAATTAACTTCGGAGTTTTCTGATATTCGGTGAAAGGCGTGAGCTAAATAGGTAACAAGAATTTCGTTGGGGTAGGAATTTTTTAGAATTGAACTAGCTGATGCCATGTGAGAGGCAACATCTGTTGAAAGGAAGAGGATTCTGACACCGTCACGATAGAGCAACTGCAGACTTTTGTTACCCATTAAGGGCACTGATTGTTCGTTGACTTTCTGGAGCTCTTGCTACATAGCAAATGTGGAATGGAAGGCTCACTCTAAATCCGTTTACCTACAACCCATTCGCCATCTGTTGCAAGCATCAGTCATCTCAACTATACTCACTTCAGTATTAGAATCTCCTTTGTTATCCCTTAAAAAGTTCAGTGTCTTCAAAGTTCACTAATTCTAAATATGCCTTCCTTATTATAACCGTAAAACAAAATTCCCTCTGTTAATCAGGTTGGGAACCAGGAGATGTGTCTCCGTATAAATGACTGTATAATCGAGAAGCAATTACGCCAAAATGAGGTAATCCACCATTAAAAAACAAATAATAATAAATAATAATGTAATATTTGATAAAAAATACATACAATAATACATTTTGCTTCGCTCAAAGACCCACTGAGAATACAGTCGTTCAACAATAATCACGTCGCTTTTATCAGTCCAGAACACTGTTCCAAACAATGTGATCAAACTGTCCCTCAGGGCAACGTTGTGACTCGCGTTTGTGTGACACTTGTTCCACAAAATGCATTTAAAAAAGATCAGCTTACGTTGCAAATGCATCTGAAGAACATGACGCCGGTCACTGACTACCCGTCTCACGACATTAGCGTCCACGGGACTTGAACAGCGTCCTCCTCGCAGTCTGTGGGAAGTAACCAAGTCACAGTGAGTAGGTTCTCAAGCGGTTTGACGGTCTCTTAAAAGCGCCCGTGCTCAGCCACACGCCTGAACGTTCGGCGGAGAAAACCAGTGCGAACGAGGACACGGATTCGAATCACATAATACTTGCGTCAAATAGTATTCACGATGACGACTCGTGATTACTTTATAACAGTTTTCGATAACTTTTACTTCTATGACACGTAAATACTTGTTAACTTCTGGAAGTGTTTCGCGGGCAAATATCAGCGCTCTCTAGGTGTCATATACCTACGTCGTGTCTCAGGTGGTAGTGTTGTCGCTCATTACCCAGTCACCGGGTTCGATTCCTGATGGGGCCAGAAATATGTAGCTTTTTACATTGATGTCCCAGTTAATATGGCTGTGACTACTGAAAAGCGAACCTTCCTTCTTCTATCCAACTCTTATTAGTATCAATAACTCTATTTCTAACTACTTCTACTAATCCCTCTACGCAGGCCAAGTTGTTGGTAAACCCTGCTAACCGGCCCATCAACTAACAATAGCCTACTTCCTAAAACCTAACTCCTATCGCTCCATGTAGATAAGCTTCAATAGCACGCTACATTTCCCATTTACAAATACAACAATATGTCTACGCAAAGCCCAGGTGACCAATTCAAGAAAATGAACTTGTTTTAAGGTGTGTATTCAGGTTAAATTGGTTCCCAGGGTATTTTGGGAGAATATCCGGAAGTCATTATTTTGCATGGAATATTACTTGATCGTAGTGCCCTTCGCGAATCGGGTTTCAATCTTCTTACTGTTGTTGATAATGTAGAATTTTAAGTCTACTGTATGCCTTCGTGCATTTTTTCGTTTACTCTCTTCATGTGCCCTGCTCCATTCACGTGCAGTTTAATGAGATGTTCACTTCTGGAAAAATTTAAAGAAGACATGTATAACGATGATATTGATAGGTTCCAAACAGATATTTCTGGTAGATATCTAACGTCATATTAGAAGAAATGTTCCACAGACACTTGACCCGGGTAATTCCTCTTTAGTACACGTGTGGTCTCCTGAGCTAGACCAGGGGCCCGTTTCACAACAGTAAAAGTTTGTAAGTGACAAGTAAATTTTCACAAGTTTGTAAGAATATCCAGTTATTAGTGTTTTACAAAGGTAAACTTTAAAACTTGTAATTACAAGTGAATTCTTACAAATTTACTAGTGATTTACTTGTAACCCACAAACATTGTTGGGTTACTAACAATTGTAGCCGATAAATTTATAAAATAAACTTGTTAGCAATCAAGGATTTCTTACCTAGCTATTAACTTTGGTTAACTGTTACAAGTGTTATTTTATTTCTGTGCGGGGTCAAATTCTTCCTCGGAAGATGAAAATGAGCCATTCCTTTTTGTACAATATCATGGGAAAACTTTCTGGGAAAGCGTGAACTTTACATTTGTGTCAGTGAATGAATTAAACTAACGCTTTAGAAATACCGACCTACATGTAAGAGACTTACATGTAGGCCTCTATTTGGAATGACTGTAAAGCTGGAAGGAAAGGAGGGACATATTACGAAAACTTATTATGAGAAAAGAACTGTATTTATTTTACTATGTATTTTAATTTAGTTATTTCATTACTTATTATTGACTGTTATGCAGTTTGGAAAGTTATTGTTGACAAGCTTGAAATATTTTTAACAATACGTCAAAAACTAACACTATCTGTACTATATCTTCTATAAAGTATAGTAATGAATATTTTTAAAATGCCAAATTTGACATTACGTAACGCAGAATCAAACTAGAAAGACTTGACTGTCTGCAAATACTTGTTACTGACAAGTGTGATGAACTTCCACTTGTTACAGACAGGTACTTGTTACTGGCAAGTTCGCGAAATCTTTGTGAAACGATTGTAACTATACTTGTTATTTAAAGAATTGTTCGTAACAACTTATGATGCATGATCCGATAACAGAATAATTCTAAATCGGACAAATATCTTTAATGTCAATTTGTAATACATTACAATTGAACATAAGTTTTATAGTAATGCCAAATCAGTTTCAAACATTTGTGAAAAAACTCATTAGGCATGTCAATGAGCAAGAAAAATTTTAACTTTGGTGTACAGTTCCTTATCAGATAAATTCCGAAAATTGGAAGTTCTTGGCGTGACTTGCTAAAACTCAGTTTAATAACTAATAGTTAAATTTGCTATCTCCAATTTTTCTATCTGACGTGAAATAAAGCTCATTTTATGCATAATTTGAGGACTTTAAAACGAGGTGTCGAGAATGATTAATTCCCGGGATATCGCGAAGGATCTAAATGTCTGTATTTGACAAGAAATAGGCCGCGCCGCATTATAATGTATTAGGTAACACAAGAAACGAAACAAAGAAAAATAAATAAAATCGCTTTTAAACAGTTAAGACATGTAGAAATGTGCATGCTCTAATAGAAAAATATTAAAAATTGTTGTGCAACAAATTAAAAGCGACCTCTTGTAAATGTGATTTTGATTTGTCCAATAATGAACAAAAAAAGGATCAAAACTTAGGTGGTGAACTACATTTTCTTCATAAGATTGTTTCAGAAGATATAAAACCGAGAACAAATCTACATGTTTGTTTTCTCTCATGCTTGGCAATGTTTAATATTTCCGATTTGTATAAATTTGGAGGTTCAGGATCGCCATTCTTCATTCAAATAAGAGGAACGATTTCGGATATGGTCGAATCCCGGCCTCAAGTGCTACAGTAGAATGCGAATTCAACCAAATTAAGAATCGCATATTAACCGATGAAAATAATTATGGACAGAAAAGGATGAGAGTCCACAGATTTCTTGAGAAACATCGATTATTTGAATGGCGCAGCCAAATTGACACAGGTTACATTTGTCTAAGACAATGAGAGACCCATCACTGCAAATTTGAAAATTCGTCAAGAAACTGCATCGAATGACGAAAAAGTGACAGAAATTTACAACAAAACTGAAGTCGAATTGAAGAAACCTATTTCAAAGTGTGAAGTTACCAACGACCAAATCATAATAGGATCGTCCAGGGAAATCGAAAACTGGAAAAACCTTGTAGTTCAATCCAAAAATTTTATTCATTATACCTTGGTAACAATACTGACAAAATTAAAATAATGCTAAATATAACTGAGAAGCATGTTAAAGTTCCCATTTTGAAAAACGGGTACCTAATTTCGTTAGGCAGTGTGCGTATCAGCAAAGTGGAATACACTGTAAGAAATACTTGTGCATTTGATTCCTTGTTGCAGTGCTTCTTTTCAAAGTCCTTCACACCAATATTTTCTTAGAAAACTGAAACTCGTTCAAAATTTTTCCAAATTATTTTAAACATTGTAAATAATGGTTTAGGAAGGCGTACCTACCAAGAACGAGCAGATTTGTTGGACATTTTCGGACAAAATGAAAATAGTATGGGAGTTTCCAAAAATGTGGAATGCAAAATTCTTGATTGTTCATGAAACATTTCTTATATTATACAACATACGCTGAAGGATTTCCCAAGTTATGAAGAAATGTCAGAATGTGAAGTTGGTGTCCACCGAGGCACAAAAAAATACCAAATATGTATTTTTCTTGTATTACAGATCCAGAACAAAAATATATGGGTATTTATAGTGAGATCATACAAAAATAAAAGTTTCTTACCTGATGTGTTGGAAGTTCAATAAAAAGACGGAAATAGTTTATAACTTACGGAAAATTACTGAATATTTAGGTAATGAGCTATAATTGAAAATGCAATTTTAATATTTCATGCTACAAAAAAATGGAATTCTATCTTTCGTTAATTTTTTAAAATGAAAAAGAGTTATTAACAATTGTTTAAAAAATGTCTGGTTACCTGCTAGTGGAGGTAGAGCATTAAAGTGTTTGCGTCTTCTGACTGGTCATCAATGGAAAAAATTAGTAGGAAAGTAAAAGGAAAAAAACATTTTCTACTGCTTTGCTAGCTCAACTTGCAATGTATGTTAACTTTTTAAAATTCTGGCACTAAAATATTTACTAGTGCACTCATTATGTAGTATTTTCTGGGTATAGTAGAAGTCAAGCACTAAAAGATTTGCGTATTTTGAAAGCAGTCATGAAGGAATTTCTTTTCCTGGTGCGCTGCTAGCTTAAATGGTACACGGAAATTGTTTATTAACTTTAAAACAATTATTCCACTAATGTTTATTAGTGAACTTAATTTGAATGTACTGAGCACTCTCTGTATATGCCATTTACTTGTTTTCTTCTATAATATGTAAAATCCATTTGACAAATTGTATATTTATAATTTTTTTCTTTTTAAGATTTGTTAATAACAATTGTCATGACAATACTAAATAAGAATTTTCTGGGTAGTAGAGGTCAAGCACTAAAAGATTTGCGTATATTGAGAGACGTTTAAAAGTAGTTTTGTTTTTTTCCCCAGTGCTCTGCTAGCTTAAATACTAGAGGGAAAATGTTTACAATTTTTTGAAAATAATAGCTCTAAAATTTTAATTGGTGCACTTATTATGAAAGTAATGAGCACTTTATGTATGTGCCACTTGTTTATTTCTATAATATATAAAATTCATTAGACAAATTGTATATTTATTCCTTTTTTGTTTTCTTACTAAGAATTTGTTAATAACAATTCACATAATACTAAATAACTCTTTTTTGGGTAGAAGAGGTGAAGCACTAAAATATTTGCGTATTTTGAAAGCAGTCATAAATAATTTTTTTTCTATTGTAAACTGCAAGCTTAAATGGTAGACGGAATTTTTTTTATTACCTTTTTAAAAATTGTTGTACTAAAAGAATATTAGTGCACCAAATATATAGGTAAAGTGCCTCCACTGGAAAATGTGTAAATTTAATTGTTATCTTAAAGTGAAGGATATGGGAGTTCAATTTTTTATATTTTTTTAAGCTTTCTTTTTTGTATTTTGTTTATTACATTTTTTTCCAATCAAGGTCAGATTTTTGTGTAGCACTAGTCAACCACTAAAAGTTTCTATAATTGCTTTCAATTAGAATGGAATATTTTTATGTTTATAGGGTGCTCTGCTGGCTTAATATTAAGTCAGCAATAAACGTTATAACAATTAAAAGGCGAATGCAATGAATTTTTTTCTTGTGCACTTAATGAGCACTAAATAGGCACTAATTGATTATGATAAAATTATTGAATTCTACTGCAATTGCTTTGCTAGCTTAATGTAGGGTGTCCTAAGACTGCCCCTCCCCCCAATGTTGCGCTCATGGTATAAACATATTCCACATGAGCGTACATTTTTCTAAAGTGTGTTTAGTTATAAAACTAGGTTAGAACGCTATTTGTTGTTGCAATTATCCTATACTTTGATACTATTTGTGTAGAAGTTACCTACAAGAACTCCAGCGGAAAAACAACTAAACTAGTTTATAATTTGTTTCGAAAAAGTTGATTTTAGTTCAAATATTTTTTTCATTAATTTTTTCTTGGTTCCTTCGAGTTGATGTTTTATATTAGATCGATATAGAAATCTATAAAAGTCGGACAATTACCACCTTGGGAATGACTGAGGAAAAGAGTAAGGTATTACAAACTGAGGCAAATACACGGAAATATTCCGATTTTTTATCTTCCCTCGCTGTGGTAATGTTTCAGACCCACATCACTAGAGATAGTCGCTATCACGTAAGACGCTTTGTATACTCAAGAATGGCATGTCATGGAAGGCGGAAAGGTGTCCCTGGATGATACACAGCATACCGGTGGAACACAGTACAAAGCAATGGTTTCCTAAAGGTGCCTTACACGTGGCTAGTCAATACTTGACGTTGGTTTGCGTAGTATCCTAGTTTAAACAGCACCTAACGGGGCAACAGGATAATTAGAGGAGGAGAGATAATTACTGGCGGCTGCCTTTGCAAGACCTTGCGAACGCTAGTGACTTTGGCGCTTTCCA
Organism: Laupala kohalensis; assembly: GCA_002313205.1. Lineage (NCBI taxonomy): Eukaryota > Metazoa > Arthropoda > Insecta > Orthoptera > Trigonidiidae > Laupala > Laupala kohalensis. The sequence goes on from NNCF01137825.1 coordinate 89,505, forward strand.
GGCTTTTGACGGATTAGAGCGACGGGACGAACTACCGCGCGTCCATTACTCTGCTCTTATAAATATTGACTTAGAGTAATAAAATTTTGCACGAGCGTGACAGGAAGCGAAGGATACCTACCAAGTTATTAAAGTTTAATGATAATATTTTATATTGTATTGCAATAAAAATAATTACAAGGGAGACAAATTTTTGTCGGGAAAAATGACTTGAAAAAATTATACTTGTAGGGTATTTTTCATTGTTTGTCCAGGAAGTTTTGTAAAACGACAAATGTTTAGTGAAATATTTGAATTTATTTTTGATATAAACTTTTTCATTCTAAGTTGAATAGGTTGGTCAGGAACAGGTGATAAAGTGAACAGACGCCGCGGCGCACCGAACCGATTCAAGGTACTGGCAATATCCTGAGAGTCCGCCGCGCCGGTTATATTATCTCGTTTATTCATGTATATTGTCATTTAAAGAATAAATGATAAATTAAATTTTTGATTAATATATATTTGAATTACAAGTCATTGAAATGATTTCGTATTTCCAGGAGTAAAAAGTAGTTAAAATACTTTTTAAAACTTTTCAAATTATAATAATTGTTGTCTGTGAATAGATCAAGTGATTTAAAAGATTAGATCTTTTAATATATACAAATTAATACATTTGTATAACAATGTAAAGAGCATACACGGGAAATTATTTCACAACGCTCTGTACATGGTTTGTATCATCAGATGTACCCAATGTGCTGGTAAAATAAGTAGTAAAACAGTCTCTTGTTTCCCTTCAATTCAAAACAATTCGAATCATGAATTTTTCTTGCATGGACGTTGAATTTTTTTCATTTTAAAGACGATTGTTAGAATGATACTACATAAACTGTTTGCAAAATGTAATAAAATATATCAAATGTACTCTTAATCTTCAAAACGTTAGTGACTACCTTGAAAACAAGTAATGCCTGTTCATGAATTAGATGACAAATGATCTGGTGTATCACTACTAGACCACTAGACCGACAGCGGTGGTCTAGTGGTAGCGTTTTCGTTTTATCGATACCGCTGAGCGGTAGAGGATGGGTTCAAACCATGCTCGCCCGAAATAGGTGAGGTTTTCGGATGGGATTTCCCTCATCTACTCCAGACAAATGTCGGTTCGATACCATAAGTTCCCTGGCAACCCAACATCTCCTTCCTAATTGTTTTACCCAATTCACGGTTAGGTGGAAGCCTCGCCATATGAAATAATAATACATACACATATTTTATTCCCCCTTTGCCTCCTGTTAAATCCATAAAACAGCGGTACGGTCCCCAGGATTCAATTCACTGGTCCCCAGGACCTCTATTTAATAAATCTTTAATTTTTTCGAGTGCAATAGCCTGAACACTTGTGCTCGTAATCACCCATGCCATATATTAATATTTGACTACTCGAATGACCTGGTGGAGGGTTAGAAGAGCACATGTATAATATTTATTATTCGGGGTTTCTCGCATTGATCTCCAGGGTTATGGATTAATCTCATTACGCGTGGAATATTAAAACAAGGCATGGTTAAGGATTTACTGGAACAATATATGGCAACTGCCTTTAAAAATTATAAAGTAATTTTAATTATTCAAAGAACTCAAATCTTGTCCGCATCAGCCAACTCGCAAAGACAATTTTATTTCTTTTGTAGGCTCATGAAATAAATACAACGAACAATTAACCCGAATACTACACCTCGAAAAGTTCGATTTTCTTGATAAGGTGCTATGGTCTTAAATAATTTGTAATTACCCATTCAAAAACAAATATTTACAGAAGTCCATGTGTGATCATGACGAGCGAACATCATGTCAAAAACAATTGAGCTTTTACTTACAGTTCAAATTCGCCTATGTATGTGGAATGTTCAGCATGCATCGGCCTGCCAACAATAGAAGGCATATGCAGTAGTCAGCTCATGTGAACGAACGAATTTGTTTGAGGAACGGCTGGGATCTCGTCCGATCCACGATCCAATATCCCGAATGAACCTGCATGCACCTTTTCCATGTCATTTTCTGGTGTAATTAACCCCCAGCGCGGCTCAAGGGCTGTATTTTATGACAACTCTTATCGGTTGTTAGCATTGGCGTGATTCTTATCACGCTAATTATGCACTCACTATTTGATCATGTCTTTCAAGACTTTCCAACGTGTAAGTCCCACATTGGAAAGAGGTGGCGGAAGCCCCTTGCTACTTGTCTTCTCTGTGCGGTTCATAGTTCAAGAAGTGGATGAGATTTTCCGGATGATGGAGTAGAAGAAAAGAGAAACGCACTTAACGAATAAGGTGAATATTGGTGTTTTTCTTACAACAAGAAATTTATAGATTTTATCATTCTTTATATACAAATAAGATTTTGTTTTGTATGTTTTTAACTTGTGATCGTGAAAACGTTAGGGTAACTACTTCAGTTTTCTTCCTTATTTTCAAATTTCTGATCAAATATTCAAGAATGGTTTATGAATATTTTAAAGAAAACTACTCTGGTGGTTACTTCAGGTATTACGTCGTTGTCTCAATGCATCTAGTAAGATCGGTCTCATGTATCCCTTAATTTAGAACATTTGGAAAGGTCAATTTTTAGTCTTTACACAACACTCACTTATGGAAATTCGTTTTTTAGTGAAAGCTGTACACTTCTACAACACATTAAGAATTATAAAAAAAATAGCTAGTTTCAGATTGCAATGGCAAGTGTAAAATTGTTTTTTCTTACAAGCATAATTACACTTCATTGATTTCTAAATATATTTTTTGGTAAAATAAATAATCGTTTCGCGTTGATTTATTCTCCTTTATATATTATCACTCATGACCCGAGTGAAGCTGGGTAAATCAACTATTTATAATATATTATTGAGAATTTAAAGAATTTCAGAAAATATTTACGATATTATTTACGTTTTTGTTATTTAATATGTTTGTTGGGAAAACGGGCCGAATGTCATAAACATACACGAAAAATATATAATAGTATTAAAGAAATGAACATCCATTTAATTATATTAATTAAATTGTTTTTGCCGACTAAGGAGTTTAATGCTGCTTATGACTGACTATGTGGAGGTCTAACTTTCTTCTCAAAAATGGTGGGACCATCCCATCAATTACGAAAAAAGCCCAGACTCATATGGGGCTTAGAGATAAGGTACATCCGAGCGAATGTTGAATGCATTTTTAATTAATATTATAATGGATAATTAGAAACGAGGTTCATGCATTAAAATTTCGTATTTTAATCGAATATTAAAGGTACTTTAATTATGGCTACTATGCCTCAAGTAGCTACTATGAATCCCACTCTACAGTTCATGAAAAATATCGGATTCTGAATGTGAGCTGTGCTGCAAGCCACGAAATGGAAGAACCCCAATAATTATTTTAAACGTTGTTGGAAGAACAATCGTTTAATGCTAAATACGCAGCAAATAGTATTTTTAATTTGAGCGTTCGAATTCGCGCATTAACGCAGTCGTTTTGCATGAGTTTCCCACACGACTGACAGCCGAAATCTGGAGTTACCCATGCTTCGGTTTCTCGAAGCATTACCTTCAGTGATTACTTTTTATATGATTCAAAGCAGATACTACGCTTCTCCGTAACATCTGCTTCGAATACTTTATTATGAAGTAAAAGCGTCTAGCGCAGTGTTTCCCAATGTGGTGCCCCACGACTCCCCCGGGGGTCAATTCGATTGTTAAGGGGGGCGCGTTTGAAAATGGACACGTCCCGAGTTAAAGTTAACCGTATGGCGATCCTCAGTCGCTACTCGAGCTGGGTAAACGTCCAGTATTAGTAACTTCTGTCCGCCATGTTAGTAACCGCGATTTCGTTGTTAGTCGTTCGAGTTGAACTACTCGTTATACTGCACCGGCACTAAGCATTCTGTGTTATTTGTTCTGAATAGCGCGATATGCTTAGTGCAGGGTTCTCGGTTTCTGCTGTGTTTCTCAGTACCGCTCAGCATTCACCATGGGTGTTAATTTGAAGTAAGCGTCCGTTAAATTGTTGTAAAAGTCTCGTTTACAAAAGTATATACATTGTATAAATATGTGATATGTAAATTTAATTGTTATGATATGTAAATTCAATTGGTATGGTATGTAAATTCAATTGGTAATTTTTAGTCTACGTTTACTCCAGTTCGTATATTTTTTAAAGTTTTTAATTGATCTTATATTTCTTTCTTTCAGCTTATAGTGAAATGAGTGGTACAAGCAAGTGAAAAAAATCGTCAGTATTCGGAGGAATATTAAAAATTTGTTTTCATACCCACTGTCCACGATGAACGTTCACTGTTTTGTCTTTTATGCCAACAATGATTGACCGATGAATCAATGAAACGAGGTTGTCTTGAAGTACATTTGAACGCAAAACATAATGCTCCTATTAATTCAGATTTGAATTATTTTCAAATTTAAAGAAAGTTTTTGAAAAAGAGTAACATTAAAGTCTCAATTTACTGTTCATAATGCAACTATCAATTGTACTTGACGCTAGCTGTGAAGTTTCATTATTTATCGCTAAATCTGGGAAGTGATACTGTAGAGGAGAATTTAATCAAACCATTTCTTAAAACTGTTCTGGAAAGAGATGACAAGACGTTAGAGCTATGCCAGTAACAAGGGGACCTTACGGTCTCGGAAATTCAGTTTGGGATGAGACTTCGCAGGTTAGTATACCTCAAGGGTGTCCACCCAGAAGTGTTGTGTAGTGCACTAGCCAGAAGATTCCGAGAAAAAGGTCTCTAAAATTTTAAGCGCAGCTCATATACTGGTCGATTTTTACACTATGGCAGCACAGCGAAATGGCTGAGTCAGTAGCGAATTCGCTTGCCACGCGGGCGATCCATGTTCGATCCTACCTTCGGGTAACTGTTTTTAAATTGTTTTAAAAATGGTAACGGGATTTCCGAGACAGTAAGGTCCCCTTGTAAGTAACAATACTGTTAGCAGAAGAATTGACGGAGTGAGGATATTAAAATATAATTTGTTGAAAAGCTGAAAACAAGAAAATTCTCGCTGCAAATGGATGATTCAACTTCGAGAGACAGTGAGGTCATACTTATAACTTCGGTAAGATATATTAATAAAGCTGATTTTGCTGAAGAAATGTTATTCTGTAAATCATTAGAAACCACCACTACCTCCAAAGTAAGCCAAAAAGTTACTTAGATGTCAGTAATGTACGAATGAAAAATCTACAGCACAAGATGTTAGATATAACATCTGCTGCAGATGGTGTTCCTAATATGAAAGGGAAGAAAAATGGTTGCTTAAAATTGATGATAGATGAGAATCGAGAAATGTGTATTGTGTTATAGGGAAATCTGGCCGCTAAAAACATTTCGCCTGTACTAAATGAAATACTAAATTTAGTTATAAAGTGTATCAATGCTATTGAAGCTAATGCCAAATGTGAACGTCTTTTAAAGTTATTTAGTGAAGAACAAAATGAAGACCCTGTGAGACTTATACTTCACACTGAAGTAAGATGGTTCTCGAAAGGGAACTGCTTGAAAAGATTTATGGAACTATTTATGATACTCCTAGTGATTTTTGAGCGACAAACCTGAAATGAAAAATCTGTTAACTGTGGTTGATAAGGCATTTGTGAGTTATTTAGCCGATATCTATGAAAAACTAAATATATTTTATCGGCTGATTTAAAAGATTTTTTGCGGGGCTTTAAGGGCTCGTCAACAGCAAGGTCATTAGAGCTCAAAGAAAGATTTTCTGATTTGAAACGAATTGATTTCCCAACTTGGATGATGCAGCCAATGTTAGTGGATTTGTCTGATATTTCAAATATGCAATATCAAGAACACAGAAATGCAAAATGACGAGTCAATTAAAGCTTTATTTAATATAAAAGGAACGATGTGTCTTTGTGAGGAAACCGAAATCAAATATCGAAATGCAACCATTGAACTGTTGTTTCCGTTTCCATCTTCATATTTAACTGAATGCGGATTTAGTGCCATAAATTATTTGCTGTTAAAAAAAGGAAATCGGCTGGATGTAACCAAACGGGGAGACTTGAGACTGAAGTCAACTAAATTGGAATCTGATATGAAATCTTTTTTGCAGCTAGCATCAAACGCAAGGATGTCACTAAATTTAAATGATGATGACTAATAATGAAAATAATAGAAAAATCTTTGATTAAAATTATTTTGTACTTGAATTTCAGTTCTCCTTTATATGTTTCGAAAACTTTACTTACTGTGTTTGCTAAATAATTCCTGAGTGATTTCTTCCTAAAACCCATCAATTAAGTTTTTTAATGAACATTTCAATTTTTGAATATTTAAAATTATGTGTATGTTATGGGGGACATAAGAATTTTAGAATGGCTTAGGTGGGGCATAGCACAAAAGAAGGTTGGGCGTTCGACTAACAAAACACCAGCAGCGTGCGCATTCGAGACTTTCACATGCCCCCAGTCCATGCATCACATGGGCGTTTTTGAATTTGCCGGCAAATTATAAACGAATAGCAAGTCAGCGAATAGCTGAAGTAAATACACAACAGAGAAGTCAGCGTTTGGAAAATTTACGACTGCTTGCAATCGAAACAAGAGACCAAGAAAGTGATGCACGAAGGCAACTGCGCTTAGAAGAGAGGAGCGACGTTATTATTTTAGATGTGAGAGAGTTTTATTAGCAAACATATTACCTAATTATAAATTAGCTGTTTATTCTAATGTTACTTACAGTAGCTTAGTTAATTTTAACATGTGTGTATTATAGAAATCTCTTAGATTGCGGTGAACCTCACCGCCAGGTAACAGATCTTTGGGTCTCGCAAGCTGAATGAGGATGGAAGACGGGCCCAGGAGGCGAACGGGATGGTGCAGTCGGTAAGCGCATGAGCGCTCTNTTGAATGAGGATGGAAGACGGGCCCAGGAGGCGAACGGGATGGTGCAGTCGGTAAGCGCATGAGCGCTCTGAGCTCAAGGTCTCGAGTTCGAACTCCGGTCCCGTCTCCCATTTTCATTCAACATAACATAATTAATGTGTGTAATACTTGCTTTGTTAATAATGCAATATTTTGGTGTAATGAGTTCGGTGGTCTAGAGGTATCGTGCATGCAATCGGAAGGTCCGGGGTTCGAACCTCGGTGTTCGGTATTTTTTTATTTATTTTTGTCGATAACAAGATAAGTCTATTTATGCATTCATCCTCTTTCTAACGTTTTTACTATCAATGAATCGCTGCTGATAACTGAAATGCGAAGAAAACTGCCAAGTTTGCTTCTTAACTGAGCACCCGCTGCATCATGAAATGATCTATCCACGAGATATTTTTGTTAAGAATTCGAAAACTGATTGGCCGCCACATTTTCGAGACATGTCTTTAAATTTGATCTTTAATTGAAAAATGTTTTTTAATAAATACAATTAAAATGTTAAACACACGAGGAAATATACTCAGGCAGTACATGTTGACAAAAATAAATGAAAATATAACTTTCTCGGCGGGAAATCGAACGCGGACCTCACGCATACGTGTTCGAGACGTTGAGACAATTGGAGACAAATTGTTTTCTATTTACTCTCTGTATGTGTTCTACCGAGTAAATACAGTGTCTCATTTCCATAAATTAGGAATCACTCCTTAAACCCGGACGCACACAGGCAAAAAATCATATATGAGCAACGTAAACGGCGCAGTTACCAAATTAGCAAAATAGTTACGTGTTGAATATTATTCGTTATATTAATGGTTACACAATTACCACTGTGTAACCATTAAAACTGAGTAAGTAAACTATGGGTTAAATCCGTTTACGAAAAACAATTTTTAAATTCATTTTGTCAAGATCATGATATGCGTGGTCATACATATTAAAATTTATTTTACGACTGATTGGAAATCATATAACCATTGTGTGAGCCATCATTACGAAGCTCGGTCACCCAGATATTGAAATATTATTCGTGTAATCAGTGGTTTACCTACACCTCTTGACCCCTGGGGCGGGCGTATATTTGGAGGTCCCTACACTAGTGTTTGGAGGCCCCCATACACAAACATGTTTACATTTAGTACTAGTACTTGTCCAACGCTCTGAACGGTGAGAATAGGTCGAGTGGATGTCGCGAGTCATCCCCCACCCATTGTTGTAGAATTGCAAGAAAACCGTGTGGGATGGAGACTAGACAACCTTAGAGGTGATGCAATATATGTCTAAGTTTACTAATAAACACAAACCCTTTGTTGCCATGAAACCATTCAGAAAAAAATACGTGATAACTTCGCGACCACTGTTGGGTTAAATACAACTCAAGAACTTATAAATATTTTCTAGTAGCAGTGTACAATGGCGTCAAGAACATAATATCTTAATTGTTTTCCTTTTTTTAATAGTCTTTATAACACACCTGTATGTTATACGTCTAGTTTAAATAGTTTTCCAGATCATGAAGTTTAAGAATCGTAACTGTTCTAATGAATCATTTTTTCATGAGGTATCCCCATGTATTTAAAAAGTATGTTTGCCTATACTACCCTAGAAAACTTTTTTTCATTTATGTTGGTCAGTGGAGTGAGAGTAAAAATAAAACATATTTAACACTTTGAACCGTCTAAAGTCAAAAGGAGAAATGGAAAATATATATTTAGAAGGTTTTCAAAATCAAACACAAACTAATTTTCACCTTTACCTAAACTGAACCACATTGAATGTAAACTCAGTCTCAAGGAGGCTCGACCTCAGGTGCCCCCATCGAATGCCTGCGATTTTTCAATACATTTCTATTCTCTCAAAGGCGGTGTTGCCTGTGCTACTTGTCCTTATCTAAAAAAAAAGATTGAACACTTCTTGCGAGACGTATCTACCACCCGGGCGGGTTTGGGGGCGAGCGCATGGCTAAAAACATGGATAATTGATTGACACGAATATATCGTAAAATTATAGCATCAGATCATCTGACTAACTTTTAAACAGAAACAGCTCGTATTTATACGTAATCATCTCTCCATAATACAAAGGCCCTTTTTCATTTTTCTGCAGGTACGCAATATTTTTATAATCTCTCATTGTTTCGTCCTTCGGCTTTTTGGAGGCTCCCTGTGATTAGAGGTCCGGGGCGTCCTCCGCCCCCCCCCCCTCGGTACGCCACTGCGTGTACGACCGGCTTCTGATTCTAGTGGGACGCAGTAGGTCCGTTCATGTACTCGCATGACTTCTGGCAGATTTCTGAGGAACTCGCTGCTTGAGATGGTGTACGGCTCACGTTTCCTCCGTTCTACTTCGTCACTTAGTAAGATAGGGCAACCTTAGAACAGCTGTAGGGATAATAGTTTGACAATGTGGACATTAGATTTATAATGTCCTAAATAATTTTTGGTGTGATATTGGTTTTTTAAAGTATTCTTAAAATTTATTGAACATCTTTTTTGAAGGAAAGAAACAAATAAAAAAATTTGAACCTTGTTTTTTGTGAATATTGTTTCTAAGTACTGAACTAACTGATCCTATGAATTTCAATCGACCGTGATATCACTGCAAGTGGCCAACAAGTGATGTTTAATCTTGAAGATGCCTTTGTTCTGCTTACTAAGTATGACTTCGTGAAGTAAAAAAGAAGTATTAATCAGTTTTGCAGCCTTGTTTGCTGACGTTTGTTGGGAAGGGGAGGTGGAAAGGGACCCTAGTTTCTTATCACTTCCTCCGGATGGATGTGTGGCCCACCAACTCTGCGCGCTGTCAGTCAGTTCCTCAGGCGTCTCTGCCGTTGCTGTGAATTTGAAACACGATGTCGGGCGTTACCAGACCCATGAGCTTAGTGGTGGATGAAGTGTGGAGTCAGGTAAGAGAAAGTTAGTTTGATATTTCGCTTTTGTCTTGGATGCGAGCGACAAGTGGTCGTTAATATGAAAGTGTTCTGATACACTGGAAGTCGGAAAGCGTGTCCTTATTACTCATCGATTCAATTTGACAAATTGGGAATTATGAATGAAATTTTTTGATAAAAATGGATGTTTTGTGCTCTGATTTGCCTAACACGTCGTGTCGTGGACGCTGCCTCGGTGAGAGAATTTCCCGGAGGGGAGGGAGTATTTTTTTCGACAGTTGACATATCTATTTTTATGGAACATTTTTAATTATCAGTCAATTTTGATAGTAAAAGGAGTAAAACTGCTAAAGTTTTGTGATGTATTTTAACGGCAAAAGTTCGGGGGAAAATATCCAGCACAAAAGTGTTATAACTTTACATAGAATTAAACATAAAAGGCTTATGTTAGTATTATAAGAGTAATTTTAATGTTTAGAAAATGATATTTTATTGTGTATAAAATAGTGTAAAATTACATCTCGCCTCTGCACGAGGACGGAGAGGTTGATCTCCGGGAGAACTATGGGGATTTCTTTGTGGGCTCCCAAAGAAAATGCAAGTTTAGGTATGAGTGAATATCCCACACGTCTTCACCGCCCGGTCAGCCGTTCCGTCCACTGTGCTACTCTGTCTAATATAGTATACGGCACAGTTCGTAATGCAGTATAACACGATAATAATACCGAAGAGTTTTGAAAAAGGTTCAGGAATGTATAAATATTGCGTCTATGTGGGTGTTTTATTATTATTTATAAGGTTATGTTACATATATGATTAATAATAATAATAACGTTTAAGGGGCGAGATGAAGGGCAATGAGGCGAGCTTCTCTTTGTCCGACCACGAAATGTGAAAAAAATACAAACAGTAGGTGAAAGTGGCGGTAATATAATGAATATTATTTACATTTAAGCCTGGGAATGAAATGCATAACAAGGGAAATGTATATCAATACAACTTACATACCTGAAGCGATTTCCCGAGAGAACCAGTAAATCCCTTAATGAAGAGGGCATTTAAAGGTTATGAAGTTAGATTACCATTATTTTTAATTTACACAATTTTTCATATTTTACTACGTAAGGTCCTAAATTGTGTTCTAATTTTAAATTTTACTGTAAAAGTACTGATATAAAGGAAATTTTCAGCTTGCGTTTAGCAGCAAATAGCTATAATTTTACTCGAAAGAAATATTTATTGACAAACTGAGGTAAAAACTGTGTGTCCACATAGAGGTAAAAACTAATTTATTCTCCGGAAGCAACTGAAAGACAATCCTGTCACTTGCGATCAAATTGCGCAAAGGAAAATTGGAGGAAAACCCCAGGCTGAGATTGATCTACACAGCTAATCTTAAATTCGTGAGATGTGAGGAAAATAAGAAAAAGCATTTAACTAATTTAACTAAGGGTCTATGAAATACATGGAGAATGAATGTTTTCGTAAACTAGAGTTTTTTGATAAAGAATGGTGACAATTACGTAATTCAGTTGCAACAAACACATCCGTACCATAAATATAAGTGCTAGGAAGAGTGGGGATATTGTGTTACATATCGACGGTGTACAAGGACTTTAGGGGTCAGATATTCGTATTGTCGAACCAGTTAATTATTATGCAAGTTCGGATGCTTTGAACGGAATAACCCCAAAACGTAATTGCATAATGTAAATGGGAATAAATGTTTGTAAAATGTACGCAGTCGGAGACGTTTGAACTTAGCACATCTGATGTAAATTGGGATTCTGAGTACAATTTACTTTGTTTGAAATTTAGAGTATCATAGTGACAATTCCAGTTGAGTTTGTCTTTAATATGGAGGTTTCCTTGGCAGTTATGGGAGTTCAGTTAGTCGAAAATGACATGAGGGTATTTGATTGTACTGAATGTATAATATTTCTCGTTTCGGCCAACTGGAACGGTAACGAGCGCTACCTGGGATTACTCACTAGACTCAGCGTGAAACATTTTCAAGGGAACGTCTAGATGGAATCCAGATTGCCGTGTCCAGGAATTATGACTGCGGTGGTAAGTCGCAGACTAGACTTCATTCATCTCGGCTCTCTGAATTGGACATTGAGGTGAAAAGCTACAAAATTTGTTGTATTTTACAAAGTTGGTTGTATTATTGTTTAAAGACACATTGTTCTGTTAGTTAATGAGACGATTGGCATTAAGCCAAGAAGAGACGTTGGATAAAACCTAGTAGTAAATAGCCATCAGCATAAGCACCATTTGCAATATGTTGGGGAGGATGCCATATCGTTGACGTACAATGTTTTCGAAAATTACGTACCGAAAATTGATCAGTGAGGAACTCCGAAAGTTATAGTCATTGTTTATGAAAGGTTATACTAAAGGACTTGAATTTTCCTATTCTACAACGAACTTGTTTCTTATGCATACCTTTCAAGTAGGAAATGAACACTTGTGCTAAATCGAAAATGCCGTAAGTATGCAATTTCGGATAATGAATTTCATGATCGATGACCGAATTTCTTCATGTTTATGTCCACTGTCAAGAGAACCGGTAACTTTATTTAAGAAAGATAATATTTGCTCTTCTTGGATAAGGATTATCTTTAACTGTCCTTATCGTCAGGTGGATGCATTGCGTGACGCTTCTTGAGCGGATTTTCGAGGATTTTTGAGAAAGTGGGCGAAAGTGTTGTCCCGAAGCCTACGCGAACATACCTTCCTTTCTCACGTCCTGTGTTTTAATCATATCTTCTACTCCATTGTTTTCCCGTGAATACTGTTCACCTTTCTATGTTGAGATTTATTTAATAAGATTAACACTTCTGTTTTATAATATTATATAGACTTTATTTTTAAAAGTTTCGATAATTGTTTTCTTTAATTTGTCTAAGCCAAATTGTTCCGCTATAGGCCCTGAGGTATGTCCTTTATTTGTATCTATTTTACATTATCTTCTCTGATGTACAATGTAATATTTGTAGCACTGAAGATAACCGCCATGCGACCGAACGGACTTTAGATATGTTTCAATAAATCATGAGACATGGGCGAAATCTTTTCGTGTTTGTGATGAACTGTCGACATCAGATGCATTCCTACAACTTAAAAATGTAGCTGACAGTAGGAACCTGTAAAATAATATTTGGAATAAAAGTGTTCATAGGCCATTGTTCTGTGAGGCGCAGCGAAACTAATGGATTATGATGTTCAAGAATTCCCATATAGGGAATTTGTTGGAAATACTTTTTGATAAAAATAATTGTTTATTTGCAATGAGTTGGTGTTTGTCGAGACATAGAATTGAAGGATTGTTGAGGAGGACACTAGTTTTGCATTATTTCTCCCGTGGGAAGCCTTCTCACTGCACCATAATGCGCTTATGTCCAGTTGTGTGTAAGGCTCATGTAGTTGTGGCGTGTGCGCATAAGACGTGCTCTGTAGCGTTTGGATTGAAGAAACCGGAAACAACTTTCTGAGCTGTTTCGTGGTTAATTGAGGACATTTTGCAATCTTGGGAATCGGTTAAAATTTTATTTCGGCCTCGAATTTTTTTCTTACATCCTGGAAAGTAAATTCTTACGTTTTTCGGCGGTTGTTTGGTATCGTGAGTTTTAAAGTCAGTTTTTCTTGGAGTTGGAGGAGGGTGGAGTTGCAGTTTAGAATTGGAGGTGGATGGAAGGGAAAGCATGGGTGGATTAGGTAGAGGGGAAAATATATGGGTGTGTATGATTTGCACTCGGCGGACAAGGGATAAGAACATCCGCGATAATTTCCTCCGGAAGGTTACAGTCGAACTGCGCTCTCAGGAATGTGACTCCATCTGAGAATATTTAATCCATTTCCTCATCCGATAACGAGGGGCAGTGGTAACTGTACCCTCACAGTATTTTGAGGTAAATAATTTTATCTAGTGAAGACGTTTTCAAGATTTATAAGCTCAGTCGAAGGGGGAATGAGTTTATCTTGTACGAGAACATGAAACTTTGTCACGAAAGACATAATGAAGGCCAGAAGTGGCGAAGCGCTTGGAAGTTGTTAAACATATGGGGCAGTCGCACTTCCCATTTTTTCACTCGTATACAACTTGAAAATTATCAAAGCGGTCAAAAAAGATCGTAAATTGATGCATCTATAATGTCTGTTCGGACGAAAAAAAATCTTTTCTGATTTTCAAATTTTCGCAAATAAGTTTTCGGCGCACTGCGGATTTTTGTCCTATTACCTCGGCGAATCTATGCCCCAATATCTCTGATTTTTTCTCTACTGGTGGATAAAAGGGATTATAAAACAACGATTTTTAGGATAAGACGTACCCACAAATACAGAGGCGGAGGAGGTGAACCCCTACCTCTCCCATCATCCGCTCTGGTGGCAGGGAAGTGCCTAGCCCACTTCTGTACAGCTATTTGCACTAACGGTAGCCGAGCAGGAATCCTGCTCACCGATCGGAGTCCAAGGCGTCCTTCCCGTACGCCACGGGTGGGGGAATCATACTGCCCGGCAGAGTCCAACCCAAATAGGGACGTCAGGTGCAAGCACCTGAGGGCTTGAGCCCCTCCCTGCCTACTCGGTTTAAAGTGCTGAGTGACACTTCGGAAGGTTGTCAGTCTTCCTACCACTTACCAAGTTTGCCTTGGGATCGGTCAGTTATGCAGGTTGTCGGCCTGGGATTGGGTACGAAAACCGGGAATAGGCGTAGGTCCAGTGGGCCACTAGCCGCCTGTACCTGTAGTGTTGGGAGCTCAGTCCGGTAATTTCGCCGGACTATACAGCGCGATGACCTTTCCTCTGTCACAGCTTTATAGTCCTATCCATGTTAGAGGAGTTGCCGCTTCAGCGGTGGATGTGTGTCCGCCAGGATCTCTTGCGATATTCCCTACCTTTTTCAAATACCATAGACCCAGGGTTACTCATAAGGTATGGTTTGAGAACCCGCCACCTAGCAAATACGTGTTCCCGTACGATTAATAGGACTGCTCGTGTCGTGGCGACGCCGGGGCCTGTGTAACGGGTATGCTTAGTATTTAACAAGTTCCCTTATTAACGATGACTAGTCCCTCGCAAATCTTCCTTCTCTCCAGGAGGATCGATCCTTTGCCCAGGAACCTGGATCTGCGCCATTTCCCGGCTGCCGAGTAAACCCTTTCCTAATCACATGATGCAAAATGCAGAACTAGCATATCATGGTGAAGCTAAATGACCTTACTCAAGAACTATGTGATGCGACGGAGAAGTGTATCTATGGCCAAGGGGAAGAATTAGTGGTTCATGTGTTATGGGACTGTACACAAAATGACGAAACTACGTTATACAGTCAAAGAGGAAAGGACAATGTGACAAGACAATAAATATTAAATTGGTAGAATGAAAGAAGACTTTTGATTTGGACTATTGATTGATTACAGTTAGGGCGCTGCACGAGTAATGTAAAAATATGACGTGGTTGGGACTAACGTCTCTACCAACTGAATAGACGTTATTTACGAGACGTGAAATATGAATGAGGAAATTTCATTTCATTACATTGTTAACGTTGTGGAATTATAAAAGAAACCAGTGATGAGACTCGCTAAAATAAAATTTTATTACGTCGATAGAAAATGATCATCTTAAACCCATTTATTCTCAGAAACGTTTGTCCCATTTATAAATTCCAAAGCGATATTCGAAATAACATTTGTTCATTGAAGACCATGTAGCGAAAATGGAGATAGAAAACACAACGAACTCACGACGACACATCGGATCTTTGTTCCCGCGCTAAGTTTTGCCCCATACTAATCTGTATACAAACTGTACCGGAACGATATTTCTTGGGATGGCCAAATATAACAATTTGGTATCAAGGTTCAAAAAATACATTGATGCCGTTTTACTACAAATATTATTGCTGTTCTGAAAATATAAGTTGTATTCTTCGCTCTTCATATTTATGGTAATTATAAAGAAATATTGTTCCTCACTATTTTCTTCTTTCAGTCACCGGTTATATTTGTAGTTTAGGGTATGATAGTTTCAAGAACAATTCTAAACAATTGTTCGGTCAGTCTGCAATATCTGTTAGTCCTGGCGATTCTGTTTCAAGAAAAT